>RJWT010009533.1:0-19774 GCA_004365215.1 Cuniculus paca | reverse complement strand
TTGGAACAAGCAGATGTCTCAGGTTAATGAGAACACCTGTTTCTTGTCTCAAATTTCTGGGTGAATCTGGTTAATCAAATGTAAGATTACTGCCCGATGTTGGTTCATGAAGCCCAGATGGAAGACAAAGCCAGGGGCATAAGCATGTCTTGGGAGGCCCAGAGTGTGGGCCAGTTCTCCAGAGCTCCTCGGTTTTACTTTACGGGAAGTCCTTACTGTTTCATTTTCTCCTTTTGGTCACGCTTGAAGTGAGAGTATGGAATTAAGGCCTATGGTTCCTTTGCACTGCTGCTCAACTCTCAAAACCAGTAGCCCCATCTACCTGCTTCCAGATATTTCCATAAGCAAATAACCACATTTAGGGTTCTCTAGAGAGACATTTTATATTTCTTCTATGGGCTCTATTCCTTTGCTTTCTGTCCTAGAAAAAATTACCCTTCCTCCTCCCTCTTTCTCAGTACTTTACCAGTAGCAGTCATCTATGTCAGCACTATTTCTTTTGTCTAGCATCTCCCGAGTTCAATAGATCTTCACGGTAATTGTAAAGAATGCCCTTATCAAATACTTTACCTTCCTCCCAGCTCTGCAGGCAACTTCCTCACAGCTACCACCTCACTGCTAAGCCTGTGTTTCAATTTTTTCAGCATTTACTACTGTCAATAGCAGTTTTTTCTTAGGAAAAATCTTCTTATATTGCCATAGCAACTTGCTCTTGGACTCTCAGTGGCCTTGATGTAATAAAGAGTTTTTCATATTCACAGTGGCACTGATGTGACCCAGGTGATTCTCCAGGGAAGCTGCACTGCAGCAAGTGGTCCAGCTATTGAAGAAGTATGGTTTTGACTCTGTCCTCTCAACTCATGATGTCAGCAATCAACTAACAAAGGAAAAGATCACAGAAAAATTTTTCACCTTTTCTGCTAAACTTTGATCCTGAAGTGAGACACATCACTGCTGCTTAAATCCAGGATTGCCAGGAATGGTGGTGCATGCCTGTGATCCCAGCACTTGGAAGGCTGAGGCAGGAGGATTGCTGCAATTGCTTGGGCTACAAAGTGAGTTCAAGGCCAGCCTGAACTGCATGGTAAGACTCTATCTCAAAAAAGAAAAGAAAAGCAAGCAAGCAAGCAAGCAAGTAAGCAAGAAAGAAAATAAATGAAAAAGCCAGGCTTAGTCTTATAGCCCCACCTAACTACAAAAGGGGCAGAAATTCAAGGGAACACATGGATAACTGGCAAGCAGTAACTGGCTCTTTTACTGTTCCCAAAGCCTCTATTAACAAACAGAGCTGTAAGAACAAAATAGCTGGAGCACTGCAGCCCTGACCTCATTGGAATTAGAATGAGTGAGAAATAAAATATTGTTGAGGTAACCTGCTGAAACTTGAAGATTTAATTATTTTTGCAGCATGGTTCATCCTGTCCTAATTGGTAAAGGAACAAGAGGGGAAGATAAGAGGAAGTAAAGTATTATAATTTCATAGCTCATTTTCCCTGAATGTATTATAATGCCAATCAAAATGCCAATAGGATTTTTGGTGGTTGATGAAATCCAAAAATGAGCATCTAAGATAAATACACACTTCTCAGATGACGAAAAATAAATGGGAAGTAAATATATGAAAAAATCTTCAACGTCATTGGTCATCAAAGAGATACAAGTTAAAACAACACTGAAATTCCATCTCACTTCAGAAAGAATGGCCATTGTCAAGAAATCAATCAATAACAAATGCTGGTGAGGTTGTGGGGAAAAAGGAGCTCTGCTCCACTCTTTGTAAGTATAGACTGGTGCAACTACTATGGAAATCAGTGTGAAGAACCCTCAAAAAATTAGGATTAGAGGTCCCCTTTGACCCAGCTATTCCCCTTCTGAATATCTTCCAGAAGAATTAAAAACATCATACCCCAGTGATATATGTTCAACCATGCTTATAATAACACAATTTGTAATAACTAAAACTTGGAAGCAACTCAAATGCCCATCAACTAAGGAATGGATAAAAAAGATGTGTTTTTTTATATAATGGAGTACTACTCAGCCATAAAGAAAAATAAACTTGAGACATTTCTTATTTTAAAGAAAATAAAACCAAGCAAAATAAAACTGAATAAAGCCAACCAAAACAGAACAACGAAAGTGATACAAGACTTCAAAACAAGATAATAGGAAATCAACAATGGCTAGCATAAGATATCTTGTTATCTTCAAAATAGCTGCCCATACCATCAGACATAATAAAATCAAACAAAACAAGACAGAATAAAACCAAACCAAACAAAACAATGAAAACAATACAGGAGTTCAAAACAAGATAATAGGAAATGAACAATGACGACCACCTTTTTAGGCATTTCCTCTCTTTTCACTTTTACAATATCTATTATACATATTTGATCCCACTAACTCCTTCAGTTTTTTATTCTAGGGAGACAACATGATGCTCACCCATGTGAATCTGAACAATTTCACCCATAAGCATGATCTGAAGTTGCATCCATTTACCTACAAGAGCCTCAAGATTATCCTTCTTTATAGCTAAATAACTTTCCATTGTATAAAAATATCATAGCTTTCTTATCCATTCTGCAGTTGGTGGGCAAGCAACCCTTGCTTTTCTCTGGTTTCCTGTCACATGGAACATTGTTTGCTCTCATTTGACATTTCATCTATTAATTTCCTCTTGAGTGAAATGTGTTTTTCGTATACAGTATATTGATGGATCTTGTTTCTTAATTTACTGTCCCCGTGTTTCTTTTTATTGGTGAATTGAGGCCATGTACATTAATGGTTACAACCAGCATGCATTGGCTTGTCTCTGCCATGCTATCCTCCTGTCTTTGTCTCCCCACTTTTCCCCTTCATTCAACTGCCTGCCCTGCTCAGCGATTCCCATCTGCTGCTGTTCCTGGAACCATGGTTATCTATTTCTCTCTAGAATATCCTTCAGCATTCTTTGTAGGGTTGGTTTGGTGGTTATGAATTCTTTCTGCTTTTTTGTTTGGTTATGAATTCTTTCTGTTTTTTTGTTTGTTTGCTTGCTTTTTTTATTGTGGAAGCATTTTATTTCTCCATTAATTTTGAGAGATAGTTTTGCAAGGTACATCAATCTGGATTGGAAGTTGTTTTCTTTCAGGACTTGAAACACTTCTTGACTTGATGATTTGTGTTGAGAAGTCTGCTGTGATTCTGATGAGTTTTCCTTTATAGGTGATCTGTTTCTTTTCTCTAACAGCCTTTAGTATTCTCTTCTTGTGCTGATTTTCTGGGATCTTGATTACTATATGCCTGAGTGTAGGTTTATTTTTGTTATGACTAGTTGGAGTCCTATAAGCCTCACATATCTGTATGTCAGGTTCTTTTCCCATGCTTGGGAAGTTTTCTACTATTCTTTTTTTATTTTAAAGAAAAAAAAAGCAAAAAAACCAAGAAGCAAGCAAACAAACAAGCAAAAACCAACAACAAAAGCAAAAATAACAAAAAAAAAGAACAGTGATGACATAGAATTTCAAACCAAGATGATAAGAATATAACAATGGTTGTTACATTGAATATTATTATTTTCAAAATAGTTGCTCATGTTACCAGATACAGACAAGCAAAATTGTTAAAAAAATATAATTTTCCTTTGAGCAGTTTCTGTCTCTTTTACTATATCTCTTGTATCTTTTGAATCTTACTTAGTCTTTCAGTTTCTTACACTAGTGAGACAATATGGTATTTAAATATTTAAGTATGATTTATTTCACTTATTAGTATAGTTTTTCATAGCATCCATTTACCTATAAAAGCCTAGAGTTTATGATTCTTTATGGTTGAATAATATTCCATTCCTCAGTTGATGGGCATTTGGATTGTTTCCAAGATCTGGCTATTAAAAATTGTGCAGCTACCAACATGGGTGCACATATATTAATGTGGCATGATGTTTTCAATTTTTCTGGGAAAATATTCAGAAGAAGAACAGCTGGATTGAATGAGACTTCCAATTCTAGTTTTTTGAGGAACTTCCACACTGATTTTCACAATGATTGTACCAGTCTACAACAGTGGTGAAGGGTATCCTTTTCCTCACCATCCCACCAGCATTTATTGATGTTAGCCATTCTTTCTGCAGTGAGATGATACCTCAGTGTTGTTTTAATTTGCATTTCTCAAATGGATGCTGATGAACATTTTCTCAAGAGTTTATTTGCCATTTGAATTTCTTCATGTGAGAAGTATGTCTTCATCTCAGATGCCCATTTTTGGATCAGGTCTTTGAATTTGGGGGACCCGATTTTTTTCAATTCTTTTTTTTTTTTTTTTGTGGTAGCAGGGATTGAACTCACAACCTTGCACTTGCCAGGCAGGTGCTTAGGCCACTGAGCTAGATCCCTGGCCCTTGTCTTTTTGAGACAGGGTCTCACTATGCTGTTCAGGCTGGCCTTGAGCTCAGTTTGTAGCCCAGGCTGGTCTCCAACTCACAACGATCCTCCTGTCTCAGTCTCCCGAGTGCTGGGATTACAGGTGTGAGCCACCACGGCCAGCTTTTTCAATTCTTTATACATTCTAGATAGCAGACCTTTGTCTGAGGGACAGGTAACAAAAATCATTTCCCAATCCATGGATTTTCTTTTCATTCTGTTGGTCATCTCTTTCGATGTGCAAAAGCTTTTTAATAAGATGAAATCTCAGTTGTTGATTCTTTGAAGTACTTCCCGCGCAGTTTGGTTTTGTTCATGAACTCTTTGCCTACCCCTATGTCATCAAGATTTCCACCTACTTTGTCTTTCAGTGGATTTAATGTTTCTGTCTTAATATTTAGATCTTTGATCCATTTTGACTTTAGTTTATGGTGGTAGACCTAGGTCTAGTTTTAGTCTTTGGCATGTGGGAAGTCAGTTTTTCCAACACCACTTATTAAAGAGGGCATCTTTCTTCCAGTGAACATGTTTGAAGAAGATAATGTGACTGAATGTGTTTGTAGTTGTGTCTATATCTTCTATTCTGTTCTATTGATTCTCAGGTCTGTTTTTTTGTCACTACTGTGATGATTTTATTACACCAACTTTACAGTATAATTTTAAATCTGGAATTGTGATACCTTCTGCATTACCTTTGTTGCTCAAGATTGCCTTTGCTATTCTAGGTCCCCTATTGTTTTATATGAATTTTAGGAATGTTTTCTCTAGATCAGTGAGGTATGCTGATAGTATTTTTTATCAGGATTGCATTAAATCTGTGTAACAATTTTGGGAGTATGGCCATTTTCACAATGTTGTTTCTTCCTATCCAAGGGCAAGTGGTATCTTTCCATTTTCTGAATTTCTCTTCAATATTTTTTCTCAGTGTACTGTAATTTTCAATATATAAATCTTTTACTTCCTTTGTTAGATTTATTCCTAAGTATTTCATTTTCTTTTGATGTTATTGTGAAGAGTGTATTTTCTCTAATTTCTGTGATTTTGTTGTTTGTGTACAGGAATGCTATTGTTTTTTGAGTGTTGACTTTTTACCTAGCTATGCTGCTGAATTTGTTTATTAAGTCTAGAAATTTGTTGGTGAAGTTTTTGGGGTCTTCTATGTAAAGTATCATGTCATCTGCAAATAATAATAATTTAACTTCTTCCTTTGCTTTCTTTATTCCTTTTATTTCTCTTTCTTGTCTAATTGTGCTTGCTAATATTTCCAGAACAATATTGAACAGGAGTGATGATAGTGGACATCTTTGTCTTTTTCCTGATTTTAAAGTGAAAGCTTTCTGTTTTGGTCCATTTAGTATGATTTAGTATGATGTTAGATGTTGGTTTGTCATAGATGGCTTTCATCAGATTGAGGTAAAGACCATCTATTCTGATTTTCTCTATGGTTTTTACCATGAATGAGTGTTGAACTTTCTCAAAAGCCTTTTCTGCATCTATTGAGATGGTCGTGTGATTTTTGTATTTGGCTTTGTTGATGTGGGGTATTACATTTTTTGATTGTGTGTGTTGAACCATCTCAGCATTACTGGATGAATCCCACTTGGTCATGATGTATAATCTTGTTGATGATTTGCTGCATTCTACTTGCTAGTATTTTAATGAGAATTCTCGCATCTATGTTCAAGAGGGAGATTGGCCTATAGTTCTTTTTAGTTGGGTCTTTCTCTGGTTTTGGTATCAGAGTAATACTGGCCTCCCTGAAAGAGTTAGGGAAAATTGCTTCCCTTTCAATTTCATTAAAGAGTTTGAGGAGTATTGGTGTTAATCTTCTGTAAATTTCTTATAGAATTCATCTGTGAATCTGGCAGAACCTGAGATTTTCTTTGTTGGTAAGTGTTGAAATACATTTTTAATTTCAGTAACTGATATTACATTATTCAGAATTTTTGTAATTTCTAGATCCAGTTTTGGTAATTCATATGTTTCTAGGAATCTATTTCTTCTGTGTTTTCCATCCTATGACAGTATAGATTTTCAAAGTACATACTGATGATCTTCTAAATTTCTATAGGATCTGCAGTGATTGTACCCTTTTTATTACTTAGTGCATGAATTTTAGTTTTTTCTCTTCTCCTTTTGAGAAGTTTGGCTAGGGGTTTATCAATTTTATAATTGCTTCAAACAACCAACTCAGAAGCCAACCCGTGCCTTCCCAGGAGCCATTGACAGCTATGCAGGTGAAGAGGAGAACCAAGAAGCCAATGCACACCCTTCTGTGAGCCAGCAGCAGTCATGGACCAGCAGGAGAACCAAGAAACCAACCCACACCTTCCTGTGTGCCAGCCAGTGCATGGGCTTCGAGGCAAGAGGAGCACACCCTGTATGCAACCAGCCGATTCAGAGGAACACAGGCTGAAATGATAGCAATTGAATTAAAGAAAAAACAACTTAATGCTTATATTGTTTGATTGACTTCACAGGTCTAAAGTTGGTAGTCTGAGCATCTATTTAGAGAATAACAAGATGCAATCTAGCAACTATGGGGAATCTTCTGTTTTGTCTTTGAAATCCAATGTTTTGTTTGATTTTGTTTTGTTTCATCCCCTTTAAAATAAAAAAAAGTTTTAAAACAAAGAACCAACTCTTTGATTCATTACTTCTTTGTATTGTTTTCTTAGTTTCAATTTTATTAATTTCTGCTCTGATCTTTATTTCCCTCCCTTTTTGGGCTTTGGGCTTGACCTGCTCTTCTTTTTCTAGAAATTTCAGGTGTAGCATTGGGTTATTTATTTGTGCTCTTTCTGTTTTCCTGATGTGAGAATTCACTGCTACAAGTTTCTTTCTTTTTAAAATTTTATTTTAAGAAGCA
This sequence comes from Cuniculus paca, assembly GCA_004365215.1. NCBI lineage: Eukaryota > Metazoa > Chordata > Mammalia > Rodentia > Cuniculidae > Cuniculus > Cuniculus paca. The sequence continues at coordinate 12,499 of RJWT010009533.1, read as the reverse complement.
AAATGAAAAAAGGATAGAAATGATACAAAATTTCAAAAAAAAGTAGGAAATTAACATTGAGTAATGTATTACACGTTGTTATCTTAGATGTAGTTGCTCAGGTTACAAGATCGAGGCATGAAAAAAATGATCGAACAATGAAAGCACAAACTGTTCTCTTTGATGAATTAACAAAGATTAGTAGTATAGTTATCTATCTTGTATATATATATATATATATATATATATATACACACACACACACATATATATGTAGACATATTTACATATAATCTTTTCCCTTCTTCCTTTTCTCCTTTCCCCTATCCCAGTTGTTCTTTCCTTTAGGCACTTTCTTTCCCTTTCATTATCACAATATCTATTGTACATTTTGGATTTTATTATCCTTTCAGTTTTTTTATACTATGGAAAAATATGATATTTACACATGTGAGCTTGATTTACTTCACTTTTGAGTATGGTCTCAAGTAGCCTCCATTTACCTATAAAAAGCTTCGAGTTTATCCTTCTTTATAACTGAGTAGTACTCCATTGTATAAAAATACCACATCTTTTTTATCCATTCCATGGCCAATTAGCATTTGCGTTGTTTCCAAGGTATATAAATTGTGCTGCTATAACCATGGGTGCACATATATCACTGTGGCATGATGTTTTCAATTTTTCTGGGAAAATATCCAGAAGGGGGATAGCTGGATTGAATGGGACTTTCAATCCCAGTTTTTTGAGGAATCTCCACAGTGATTTCTACAGTAGTTGTTCAAGTCTACACTCCTACCAACAGTGGAGACGTGTCCCACTCCCCCACAGCCTCAACAATATTGGTTATCAGTTGATTTCTTGCTGGCAGTCATTCTTTCTGGAGTGAGATGGAATCTCAATGTTGTTTTAATTTGCATTTCTCAAATGACCAGTGATGTTGAACATTTCTTCATGTATTTATTTGTCATTCGTATTTCTTCATCTGAGAAGTGTGTCTTCATCCAAGATGCCCATTGTTGAACTGGGTCTTTGAAATTTGGGGGCCTGACTTTTTTCAATTCTTCATATGTTCTAGGTAGAAGACCTTTGTATGAGAGACAGTTGACTAAGATTTTTTCACAATTCATGGATTTTCTTTTCACTCTGTTGGAGATTTCTTTTGACATGCAAAAGCTTTTTAATAAGATGAGATCCCAGATGCTGTTTCTTTGAAGTATTTCCTGTGTGGTTTGCACTTTGTTCATGAACTCTTTGCCTACTAATGCCTTCAAGATTTCTACTACCTTGTCTTCCAGTAGATTTAGAGTTTCTCTTTTAATATTTAGATTTTTGATTCATTTTGATTTTAGTGCATGGTGCTAGACATGGGTCTAGTTTAAGTGTTCAGCATGTGGAAAGCCAATTTTTTCAGCACCATTTATTAAAGGGGCTATCTTTCTTCCAGTGAACATGCTTAACTTTTGTCAAAGATAAGGTGGCTGAGTGTGTTTGTAGTTGTGGTTTTATCTTCTAATCTATTCCATTATCCTCAGGTTGTTTTTTTTTTTTTTTGCCAGAACCATGCTGATTTTATCACTGTAGTTTTGTAGTATAATTTCAGGTCAGGGATTGTGGTGTCTCCTGCCTTTCCTTTGTGCCTAGGTTTGCCTTTGCTATTCTAGGTCTCTTCTGTTTCTAAATGAATTTTAGGAATGTCTTTTCTAGTTCTGTGAGGTATGTTGATGGTATTTTGATCAGGATTGCATTAAATCTGTACAACAGTTTTGGGAATATGACCATTTTTACTATGTTGGTTCTTCCTATCTAAAAGCAAGGGATATCTTTCCATTTTCTGACATCCTCATCAATCTCCTTTTTTAGAGTACTATAGTTTTCAATGCACAAGTCTTTTACATCCTTTGTCAGGTTGATTCCTAAGTATCTTATTTTTTTTGGATGCTATTGTGAAAAATAATGTTTCTATAATTTTTCTCTCAATGATTTTGTTGCTTCTGTACAGGAATGCTATTGATTTTTGAGTGTTGACTTTGTATCCAGCTACACTGTTGAATTTGCTTATTAACTCTAGTAGTCTTTTGATGGAATTTTTTGGGGTCTTCCATGTAGAATGTCATGTCATCTGCAAATAGTGATAGTTTAAATTCTTCCTTTCCTATTCTTATTCCTTTTATTTGTCTCTCTCTCTAATTGTTCTGGTTAATGTTTCCAGAACTATATGGAATAAGAGTGGTGATAGTGGAAATCCTTGTCTTTTTCTTGTTTCTAGAGTGACATCTTTCAGCTTTTGTCCATTTAGTATGATGTTGGATGTTGGTTTGTCATAGGTGGCTTTCATCAGATTGAGGTAAAGGCCACTTATTCTGATTTTCTCTATGGTTTTTACCATGAATGAATGTTGAACTTTCTTAGAATCTTTTTCAATATCTATTGAGATGATTGTGTGATTTTTGTCTTTGGTTCTGTTGATGTGGGGTATTACATTTATTGACTTGCATTTGTTGAACCATCTTGTCATTCCTGGGATGACTCCCACTTACTAATGGTGTATAATCTTCTTGATGATTTGCTGCATTCTATTTGCTAGTATTTTACTGAGAATTTTGGCATCTATGTTCATTAGGGAGATTGGCCTATAGTTCTCCTTTTTTTAAATATTAATTAATTTTTAAATACAAAATGGCTAATATATATATATATACATCTTACTATCATTGAAATAGGGGGAGAGTGTTGGCTCTGGATGTCCTGGTCCCACAGCTGCCCCAGTCTTGCCTGGTGCTGTTTCTGTCAGGGCCTGGCTAGTTCTCCCTCCCGACAGTCTGCCCTGATGCTGACTCACAGGGAGAGGCTTGGATCTGGATGACCTGGTCCCATGGCAGCCCCAGCGTAGCCTAGTTCTCCTTTCTGGTTGGGTGTTTCTCTGGTTTTGGCAGCAAAGTGATACTGGCCTTCAGCCATGAGTTAGGGAGACCAGCTTCTCTTTCAATTTCATTAGGGAGTTTGAGGACTATTGATGTTAAATCTTTTGTAAATTTCTTGTAGAATTCAGCTGTGAATCTGGAAGGACCTGGGATTTTCTTTGCTGGTAGGTTTTTAATTTTTTTTTAATCTCAGTAACTGATACTGAGTTTATCAAAATTTTTGTATCTTCTTGATTCAGCTTTGATAATCCACATGTTTCTAGGAATCTGTCCATTTCCTCTGTGTTTTCTAGCCTATGTGAGTAAAAATTTTCAAAGTAGGTTTGATGGTCTTCTGAGTGTCCACAAGATCCATAGTAATTTTGCAGTTTTCTTTCCTCACTGCATGAATTTGAGTTTTTTTCTTTCCTTTTCTTGATAATGTTGGGAATGCATTTATGAATTTTTTTATTCTTTCAAAGAACAAACACCTTGATTCATTAATTATTTGTATTGTTTTCTTAGTTTCAATTGCGTTCATTTCAGTTCTCACCTTTATAATTTTCTCCCTTCTATGAGCTTTGGGCTTGACTTACTCTTCTTTTTCTAGAAATGTGAAGTGCAGCATTAGGTTGTTTATTTGTGCTCACTCTATTTTTCTGATGTGACAATTCATTGCTAAATGTTTCCCTCTTAGGACCACTTTCATTGCATCCCACAGGTTCTGTTATGTTGTATCTACATTTTAATTGAATTGTAGATATTGTTTAGTTTCTTCTTTAATTTCATCTGCAACCCATTGGTTGTTCAGGAGGATGTTATTTGATTTCCATGTGTTTATGTAGGTTTTGGAGTTTCTTTTGCCATTAATTTCCTATTTCAGTGCACTATGGTCAGATAATATGCATTGGATAATGTCAATTCCTTTGCATTTATTTAAGCATATTCTGTGGGCTAATATATGGTCTATTTTAGAGAACGTCCCAGTTTAAGCTGGTGAGAATGTGTATTCTGATGTTATTGAATGGAACACTTTGTACACATCTACTAAGACCATTTGTGCACAGCTTTGATTCAATTCTGTTGCTTCTTTGCTAACTTTTTTCCTAGTTGACCTATCTCTTTGTGACAATGGGATATTCAGGTCCCCTGTTATAACTGTGTTATTGCTTATATGCTTTTTCATGTCTATCAACATTTGCCTTATGTAGTTGGGTGCTCTTGTATTTGGTGCATATATATTTATGAATATTATTATTTCCTCTTGGATTTTTCTCCTAACAAGTATGTAATGACCTTCTTTATCTCTTTTAATTACCTTTGGTTTGAAGTTCACATCATCTGAAAACAGAATATCCACCCCTGCTTTTTTATGTGTTCCTGTTGCATGGCATATTGTTTTCCATCCTTTGACTTTTAGTCTATGAATTTCTTTTTGAGTTAAATGCATTTCCTGTATAGAGAATATTGTCAGATCTTGTTTCTGACTCCAGCCTGCCAGTCTTTTTCTTTTGATTGGTGAATTGAGGCTACTTACATTTATAGTAATAACTGGTATGTACTGGCTTATCTTTGTCTTGTTATTTTCCTGCAGTTGGTTCCCTACTTTTCCCCTCTGTTTAATCTTGCTCTGCTTGGTGCTTTCTTTCTGTTGTTGTTCTTGGAATTGTGGTCATTTTCATCCTTTCTGGAATATCTTTCAGTACTCTGTAGGGTTGATTTAGTGGACATGAATTTCTTCAGTTTTTCTTTGTTATGGAAGTATCTTGTTTCTCCATTATTTTTGAAAGATAGTTTTGCAGATTACATCAATTTGCATTGGAAGTTGTTTTCTTTCAGGAATTGAAATACTTTATTACAAGCTCTTCTTACCTTGAGAGTTGAGTTGAGAAGTGTTTCATAATTCTGATGTACTTTCCTTTATAGGTGATCTGTTTCTTTTCTCTAACAACTTTTAATATTCTGTTCTTGTGCTGAATTTCTGGGATCTTGATTACTGTATGTCTGAGTTTAGATTTATTTTGGTTATAGCTAATTGGAGTTCTACATGCCTCACTTCTCTGTATGTCAGATTCTTTTTCCATGCTTGGGAAATTTTCTGCTATTACTTCTGCAAGTAGACTTTTTAATTTTGTTTGTGTTGGTTCCTGGTGCTTCATTGGCACCCATTTTCCTATATTTATTTTTCTTTGCAACATCTTGTAGCTGTTGAATTGTTGTTTCCTGACATTTTGTTATTTTCAAAAGGTATTTCATTTCATGGTTACTAGCCACAATCTTGTCTTCAAGGTCTGAAAGTCTATCTTCAGTTTCACTCCAGCAGTTTTGCTAGCTTTCAACTGAATTTTTGATTTTCTGGATATATGCTTGAATCTGTTTCATTCATTCTTTTTGTTTTCTATATGATAATTTATGAATTTCATCCTTTTCCTATCATCATCTATTTTCTTATCTATCTCTGCTTTAGGTGTGCTGAGCATTTCATTTATAAATGTTGACTTTTTTAACCTGAGAGATTATTTCTGATCTGTTTTTCTCCTTAGCCTTGTGGATTTGTTTCTTTACTTCAGTTGCTTTCATTGCAGAAATTTAAAGTGTGTGTCTCCCGTTTTCTTCTGTCAGTGATTCCTGGACTTGTTGTGTGTGGGCTGGAGGTCTTAGATTGCATTTTGCTTATTCTCTATGTCATTTTCTGAGTTTCCATGATAGTGGAGAGGCAATGTGGGTGACCACCACCACTGGCACTCCCAACCTGGGTTCCCAGCAATGGCAGAGAGGTGATGAGAATGGCTGCCTCAGACACAGTTCACCTGGGTGCTCTGCTATTACTTCTGCAAATAGTATTTTAATGTCATTTGTGTTGACCCCTACTTTTTGGCTGACACCTATCAATCTTAAATTATTTTTCTTTGAGTCATCTTGAAGCCATTGAATTATTTCCTGTTTCCTTGTTATTTTAAAGAGATCTTTCCTTTCACAATTGCTAGCTGCAATCCTGTCTTCAAGGTCTGAAAATCTATCTTCAGTTTCTTTTGAGTGGTTTTGCCAGTTTTCAATGAAGTTTTCAATTTCCTGGATATCTCTTTGGATCTGTTTCATTGATTGTAATCCTTCCTATATTGCTCATTCAAGGGTTCCATTGTATTCCTATGCTCCTCTTCTTTTTATCTATGTCTTCTCTAGATGTGCTCAGCAATTCTTTCATTATTTTTGTGATTTCTTTTTTTGTCTGAGATATTATTTCTGATCTGATTACTTTTACAGCCTCATGAAGTTGTTTCTTTACTTTGGTTGCTCTCCTTTCAGAAATTTCAAGTGTGAGACTTCCAATTTATTCCATGTCTATGTCTTCCAGACTTGTTCTGTATGGACCAGATGTCTGAGACTGCCTTTTGCTCCTTTGTGTTGACATTTTCCTGGGTTCCTATGGATGAACCAGTTGAAGGGTCCCAGGGACTTTCCACATTGGCTGCCTGCCTATGGTGTAGGGGAATGGGCCAGGCATATGGGTTTCTCTGAACCCAGGTTCCCAGGGAGGTGGTGGGGCAGGCGGCATGCTTCTCCAGACCTGCACATCTACACCAAGGCTTCTCCAGTGGCCACAGGTGTGTAGGGGCAGGGCTCCTTCTTCTTCCCACCTGCACAACAATACTGGGACTCCCCTGATGGTGGCATGTGTTCAGGGGTGTGCCTGGCTATTTCTTCCAGCCCACACTGGCTACCCATGGGAAGCAAGCATCTCCAATGGTGATCTGTGGTTGAACAGGGCATGGCTGGCAGCTTCTAAAACTTGAGACTTTTATAGGTAAATTGATGCAACTCAAGATCATACTCATAAGTGAAATAAATCAGATTCACATGTATAAACATCATATTGTCTCACTAGTGTGAGAAGCTGAATGAGTAAATAATATCCAAAATGTACAATGGATATTGTGAATTGGAAAGAAATGGGTCACTAGAAAAGAGAAACTGGGATGGGGGAAAGAGGAAAGAAAACAAAGGAAAAAGAAAAATTGAAAGACCTGGAAATATAGCAGAAAAGATTGGAAAACTTACTCACATAAAAATTAAAACATTTTCATGATAAAGAATACCACAGACAAAGTCAAGAGATAAACCACAGGATAGAAAAAAGTTCACAATTGACATAACAGGAAGGAGGATCATTTTTAACATAAAAAGAAATCTAAAAATCAGCAACAGAAAAGTGAACAATTCAATGGAAAAATAGGCAAAACATAGATAGTATACCCCTTCCCGCAAAAAGCAAAAAAAAAAAAAAATCTATGAAACTCTCTTCTCATCATTTTAAATAATCAAAGATATACTAAGTTAAAAATACAATTCTATTTTTCATTTAGTGTATTTACACAAAATAAATTTTTGATCACACTGAATGAAGTGGGAAACAGGAACCCTCACACATTGTTAATGGAATGTAAATTGCTCTAACCTCTTTAGAAAGGAATTTGGCAGCCATAATTAAAATTTAAAGAGCACATTCCCTGTAACTCAGCAATTCCCCATCCAGGATTTTTCCCCAGATAAACACTTGTTCTGTGTTTTTAATTATGTTTACTGGTGCATTTTAGATATACATAGTAATCACATTCATCGTAGGGAATTTGTACCTGTACATGACACAACTTGATTCTTTTTTATTTCCTTTTATTTCCATTCCTCTATCTTCCCTTCAACCCCCTTTCCCTCCTTATTTGCAAAAGCATTGTTTGCATTTTTTCCTGCTTTCCATATAATTTTTTTCTTTTTCCTTCCTTCCTTACTCCCTTCTCCTTCCCTAGGTCCCATTTCCATTTGAACATTTTCTTCCTATTTCACAATATCTAGTATGCATTTTGGTCCTTATCTACACTTTTAGTTTCTCATATCAGAGAAATAATGTGATATTTACACTTAAGAGTATCAACTCAAGGTGCACCCACTTATCTAGAAATGTCTCAAGCTTATTCTTCTTTATGGCAGGGTAGTACTCCATTGTAGAAAAAAAACTATAACATCTTTATCCATTCATCAATCAATATGCATTTGGACTGATTCCAAGATTTAGCAATTATAAACTCCTATAAACATGGGTGTGTATGTGGTATGATGATTTTAATACTTTCAGGACGATGTCAACAAGGGGGATAGCTGGCTCAAATGGGACTTATAGTCCTATTTTTCTGAGCAATATCCACACTGATTTCCATAGTAGTTGCACCAGTCTACACTCCAACCAACAGTAGAGAAGGGTTTCTTTTTCCCCACAGCCCTGCCAGCATTTCTTATTGGTTAATTTCTTGATAATGGAAATTCTTTCTGGAGTGAGATGAAATCTCAGTGTTCTTTTAATTTGCATTTTTTGAATAACCAATGATGTTGAGCATTTTTTCATAAAATTCAAGAACTTAAGTCTTTAATCCTTCTGCACAATTATCAATTCTGTATTTTTATCTTTCAACCTATCTAAAACATTAGCAAAATTTTTAGAAAACAAAATTGAACATCCAGAGCAGGTTCTAGATGAGTAGACTAAAGCATCTGTCATAATGAAAGAGGGAGCCACAGCCATCAGTACTATGTCCTTTTTCCATTGGTAGGAGAAAGTCTCATCTTTCCTATCAACATTCCAAAAATGAAAAATAATAATACTATTAGTAATAACCAATGTTTACTGAGCAATAATTGAATTCAGTGCATGAATGTTCTCACAGTATTCAAATTCCATGTGGAAGAGGAACTATCATCAGTATCATTCTCCCAACAAGAAAACTGAGGATCAGAGAACAAAATTAGGAAATACTACAAGAGAGACAGGTTTCAGTGCTGTGCACAGCACTTACTGCTGTGTGTCCTCTGGAAAGTGACTCAACCTCACCATCTGTAAGATGAAGATGACCCCTATATTTCACAGCACTGTCCTAGATTACATGACGTGACATTTGTGTTTAACTCAGTGCCTGTGATATTGTTATAGGACTTCCAAATGATATAAGGGAAATAGTATAACTCCCAATCTGCTAGATGTCCAATATACCAACTTTGTGTTCCCCAAAATTGAAGAATGAATTCCAAGGAACAATGGAGCTTAAGAGTAGGAAATTTTATTGAGAGAGAGAGAGACAGCTCCTGGGAGAGATAGGCAGGGCTCTGAGTGGGTTGCTGTGGACCCCATTTCTCAAAGGAAGTTTTACAGAGCAACATCATGAGGTGAGTGCAAAATCACAAGATGGGTACAACATGGGGCAAAATTATGATCAATCAATTTGATTACAAATATAGCCATTTAGGCAATGTTGATCCAATGGAGAAGCAAGTCATGTAGCAAGTGCCCATGGAAGGAACAAGGACCTTTTTTGAAATAGATGAGTCAGGAGGTCCTGGTCACCCACCTAGGTGACTGTTGTCTATCTAGACTTTATTGGACCAGGTGACACTGATTATAGTATACAGCTTATCCCTTAAATTTAAAAATGCATCAAATTTTTAATCAGTTCCCAATGATTAAACTTATACAGAAATTTCTGTCAAAGAAAAACCTCATCCATCCTGATCAGATTTGGCACCATGCAACCTCTGGCCCTTCCCCAAAATCAAAATGACCATGAAAGGTCACCATTTTGAATCAGTCCAGGATATCAAGGCTGTCAGGACAGCATAGCTAATGACACAATACAGAACCTTCAGAACTGCTTCAGAAAATGGCAAGAACAATGGGATAGGTGTGTGGGAAGAGTGTTGACAGGGAATCAATAGCAATGTGTCTTTTAGCATAATAACTTTTTAAAATTTAAACTTTCAATATATTCTTTGATCACGTATTCTTTGATAATATTTGTGATTCTAGAATCTGGCAACATCTCATTTTATAAAATAAAACAAGTGTTTCAATGAGCTCAACAAATTGGCTTTATAGGCAGAAAAAGGCCGAAAAAAGCAGAAATAGGGAACAAAATGTGGGTTGTTATTTTGAAGTGACTTTAATTCTAAGGTGAAAGTAGAAGACACTTCCTTAGTATGTTGGCCCTGGTATATATGTTCCTGTGACACCATGAAGTACAGTATTTGAACTTCATTCCATTTCCTGCCAGGCAACTAAGTCTTGGAATCTCTAAGGCATAACACGTTTGTTGATGACTGATAGCTCCTAGGTAACTTCAATACAGGTATTAGTCACCATAAAGACCAAGGTAGGATTAGAGGGTTGGGACTGAATGTTAGTTGACCACCAGTGGTCAGTGATATATTTAGTCATGCTTATGTAATGAAGCCATCATAAAAACCCTAAAGGACTGGGTTCTGGGAACTCACAGATAACTTACAACATGGAGGTCCCTAGAGGGAAACATACCTGATTTGGGCATGAAAGCTCCATAGTTTTCACCCATACCCCTTCCAGGTATGTCTTCATCTGTGTTCTTTGTCATAGCCTCCATAATAAACGTAATCCTAAGTGTTTCCCCGAGTTCTGTTCAAGCAAGTTAATTGAACCTGGGAAGGAGGTTGTGGGACTGCCCGTTTATGGCAAATCAGTTGCAAGCCCATGTAGAACAATCTGGAGCTGATGATTTGCATCTTAAGGGTAGGGAGCAGAGCAACCTTTGCACTGAGCCTTAACCCCTGGGGGATCTGATGTCACCTTCAGGTAGACAGTGCCTGAACTAAATTGGATCACAAGACATCCAGCTGGTGTCAGCTGCAGAAATGCTTGCTTGCTACTAGGGAGAAATCCTAAAGTGATCTAAATGTGTTGTAGAGTACTGTAGCAAAAACTGAGCCTGAGACTGTTTTATCCCCAGGCCTCACAATTGATTGTCATGAGTTTCCTGGGTGTTTGTTTGTTTGAGTTTTTTTGTTTTGTTTTCTTTCTGGTTTGTCTGGCCTAGTGTAGGAACTCATTCCAAAACCAAGACCTCTCATAACTTTTGTTTAACAACAGTAAACAAGGTCAAGCATCCTGCCTCCCTGCTGGTTATACTCTAGAAACAGATGGAAAGATAATTAAAATAATAAGCTCCAGAACAAGTCTAAAGGTAAAGAGTAATGGGGGAAGGAGCCAATTTAGACTAAGTGGTCAGGGAAGGCCTCTGTGGCAATGGCCTTAAGCTGAAATCTGAATGACAGTCAAGGCCAAATCCTATAAAAATCAGGGAACAGAGCAACTTGAAAGGTCCTAGGTAGGAGAAGCCTACATTTCCAGAGGAAGGAAGAGGGTCAGAGTGCCTGGAACTTGGATTTCACTGGATATGACCTGAAAGATTCACAGCCAGATCTGGTAAAGTCATTTAGGCTGTAACCAAGTGTCTTGATTTTGTTCTACTTACAAAAGGAAGCCACTGAAGGGTTTTCTGCAAAGGGGGTAAGATAATCTGACTTCATACATTTTGATTACTGTGGGCTCTGTGTTGAAGGTGATGGTAAGAGAGCATCAAGTTGTCCAGGAGTGCCGTGTGATGATTCAGAATGAAGCCGGAGGTAAACAAAAGTGGGTGGATATAAGCTTTCCTGGAGGAGAGTTGCCAGGACTTGCTAATGGACTATATGAAGGTAGTAGTAGGGAATTAAGACCAGTTTGAAGTTACACTGGAGCAAGACTGTAGTGTCATTTACTAGGCTTTTAATAGACTAGAGGAGACCAGAAGAGACTGAAGACTAGAGTAAATGCAGCTTTGAGGGTCAGAGTGGAAGAGGAATCAGGCTTGGGGCATAGGAGCTTGGAGAGCCTACTAGACATCCAAGCAGAGTGTATAGGCAGCCCATTGCCTCTGCAAGTCTGGAGATGGTAGACAGGTCAGGGCTGGACCTGTAAATCTGCCAGTCATCCACTGAGGAATGACACTTACACAGGAATAGGACAGATAAGTTAGGCAAGTGTGTACTGAAAAAAGGCAGGAGAAGAAGGCAGTCAGAGATGATAAGGAGAGAGAAGGAAAGGAGAAAGAAGGTACCAAATCTGGCTTGAGTGTATACATGAGAGAAGACTTAGGAACAGCAATGATTTAGGGGGGCATCCCCTTGGAAGCTGAGAAGAAAGTCAGAGGCTGAAGGAAGCACTGAGGGGTCAAAGTCTAATAAACACAATACGCGACTACATGTGAGAGGTCCTGAATCACTTTGATTACACCCGTGTGAGGGACACTAAGGGGTAAACAGCTCAGCTATTCTGTGGTTAAAAGAATAAAACTGAGAAAGTGGAGACAGTGACTCTAAACAACTTTAAAGACAGATTGCTATGAAAAAGTAATGCTGTATCCAGAGGGAAAAGGTCAAGGAATAAGTTTTGCTTTGTTTCTGTGATCTCAGAGTCCATGCCCCTTGTCTGCTGACGGAGTGGCAGAGTGCTGGGCTTGTTGCCCTGATGAGGGCCGAGAAGTGAATGGGGTGGGGTTCCAGTACCAGTGGCAGGTCAGGCTGGCTGAGAAAGGAGCCAGGTCATCTCCTGTGGGCAGAAGGGTGGCAGAGCATGAGGGCAGAGTGGGCTTTGGAACAGTTGATGGGAAGATGTAGTCCCCACACCTTCTACTTCTCAGTGAAGTTTGACGGGAAGACTCCAGTGAGAGGAGAGGAGGAAGAGGTGTTGGAGCGTTGTAGGGAGAGAAGCCGAGAATGACTTC
>RJWT010009532.1:0-25070 GCA_004365215.1 Cuniculus paca | reverse complement strand
TCATTGAGTTAGTAACTGGCATTTAAAAATACTCAGTTGGCAGAAGTAGGAATAAAGATCAGTATTTCAAGACATTAGTGATGATTTTAAAATTATGTAGTTATTTCATTACTTTAAATGCTTCAGGAGACCTTTTGTCCTTACCTCTATTATTCATTTCTTTTTTTTTTTCCTTGCTCATGGAGTTGAGTCAGCAAGAGAAACATATTCAAATTAGACTTGTCATACAGAAGAGGGGAAAAATCTGACTTTGTCAGGGTGGGTGGAGGGGAAAAAGCAACTTTTTGTCAGTCTTTTGTATTTCAGCAGCTGGATTCATTGCTACCATGGTAACCGACCACATGATGAGGTGTATTAGATTGCTGTGTGTTGAGCACAAGGAGAAGAATGAACACAGCTTTTTATTGAAGTTAAAGGTTACTTTGGAGTTTCTTCTGTGGAAATGTGTAAGGTCAAATACTATAGCTTTCAGCATATGTAGTACTTCAGCAGAAGAATTAGGGGCATGTTGGTGCATTTAACTACAAAACCAGGTAAGGCACAATTGAATCTGTGAAACTGAACTCCTACTTCCGTGGCAGTGGCATAACTTGCTGGCTGGAATTTCATTGCCACCCCCATCCCCACCCCCACAGGGGCACAGGACAAATTTCTCTTGTCCTCTCTCCAAAGCTTCCGTCTCCGATTTCATCTGCTTTTAATTTAAAAGTCTAAAATGTTATTAACTTTTAAAGTTCCATGGCTGTGTGTGTATGTGTGTGTGCGTGTTTAAGAAAGAAAACTGAAATTACAGTAATAAGAATGCAATGATCAGTGTTCTTAGAACCATCTTCAAATTGCACAATATGTTTCCTTGTTCTGTTCCTTGAAAATAGTTCACTTTTCTTAGAGAACACCTTATTAGTGACATTGGTCCAAAGCTACTTGTCTCATACTAAATGAAGCAGTAGGACGACGTTCTCCAGCATGTTATTTAGTGCTTTTAATATATGCGGCTTTTTTTCCTTCCTGTATCATATTATTGCAAACCTCAACCACCATGAATAGTTCTGTTTTATCTATAACTCTGGCAACATATTTGTATTTCCATCAGCATCCTATTCTTTTAGACACTGGCTGCCTGTGTGCTAGGGGATTTGAAAATAAAAGTAAAGACAATATGGGCAAGGATAAAATGAACTCTTTTGCTCCGAGGCTGGTAAGAACCGAATGTAAACAATCCAGTGTGGCTTGGTGAAGCATCAACTCCCCGAGCACGGCAGCCTCCTCATGCCTTGTTTACTTGTCACCCTGGGAGCTCCCATGCAAAGGGAGGCTCCAAGATGCCCGGAGCCAGTTAATGAAAAGGAGGAATATCTGCTTCTTAATAACATATATTGCTTCCTTGCTCTGAGTTTTTACTATGGTCCCGTAACTTTCTCACACGGCATTAGTATCTTACTTTACTAATTTTTCACCAAGAATTATCCTGTATAACTTCTCTCTTTTGTACAAAGTTATCTTGGCAGCTTTTAAAGACAAAATTCTAGCTCAACAGTAGCAGAGTTATTGCACTGTTATTGCAGTAGATTCACTGTCTACCTGCGGTGTTCTCATATAGGGAAATCTTTGAAAAAGACATTCTTAGTAAGTTAAAATCAATTATTTGCCATTAACTGGCAACGATCAGAATAAACGTCAAAGAATTATCCCTAGTTTAGTCATGTACTACACCATCTTCAAAAAAAGTAAATTTAGAGACTGCTATATCCACATACACTCAGATTTTCACTGTTTCCTAAGTCTCAGGTTTTCATGTATCCAAATCACTTTCCAAATTTGACAAGGGAGTTATAATCAGTATTAAAGACAACTTTCAAATACAGAGAACTGTCCACAATAGCAAATATCAAAAACCACTATCGTAGCAACTAACATTTGTAAACCATGTAAGTTTCTGAGTTCATTCTCTCCCTTTTTCCTTGGTTGTTTTGTGTACAGAATTAGCTGTATGTTTTTTCAAAGAGTAAAACATTTTCACAACTGTATGCTATTATTATTAGAGAATAAGAAGTTTTCCCAATTGGTGAAGATAGTTCCTGGTAAAAATGTTTTAAAATTTGAAATTCTCAAAACTGACAAGGCATAAAGTAGAAAGTGGTCTGTTTGTATTAAAGAAAAAATAAAAGAGGGGAAAAGAAAGCAGAGATAGAAACAGAGAAAGAACACAAGGACAAAAAGACAAAAGGTAGAAATAACAGTGTATATGATCTCCTACTCAGATTCCTCTTTTCCATAAGCACTGGAAAGGGTTAAATGTGTATCTAAGAAGAATAATAGATCTGTGGGAATAAGGTGAGATTATTAAAAAGGACTTTCATTCACTATTCCTTACTTAAAATACATGTTAAGCCATAGATAGTTACTTTCTGCTATTGAAATTCTTTTTGTTAAAGTCACTTTAGCTGCATTTAGTTCAGTCCTTTTTGTTGTAGGCTTTCAGCCCACATAGATACTAGAGCTAGAAATATACATATATATCCAGATTTTGGTCATCTTTATTCGTTTGACACAAGACCATATGTAGACATCCATTTCCAAAGCCATTGTAACTGAGAAGCCATAAGATGGAGGCTCCTTTTAAAGTTTTTTTGGTGCCTACATTCTTAAGGCGCAAACTTGTCTTTTCATCATGCATTGATTTTAAATTAGAAAATTTGCCAAGATGGTGTAATTGAATAAATTTGTCAGCTCTTGTTCAACACATGCTTTACTGTTAATTTTAAATGATTTCTAGTGCTTCTTAACATTATAGCTTTAATTTCTAGAGCGCCCTAGATGCTCAGACAAATGGCTAATTATTAGCAAACATTTACCTCTATTAAGAAGATAGATGTTCAACAGTCATAATGGAGAATTGTATTGATTCACATAGCCTCTTCTAGAAAAATTTATGATGTTTCAAACTCCAAGACAATATTTCTAAAATAGATGAAAATTAAGCCAATGACCAAGGATCGACTCTCAGTTCTTAGGTATGATTTTTAGGAGTTGTTATCTTTGAACCTATTATTCCATTAAAGTGAATTTTATTATTTATCACCATGAAATTTTTTGTATGAGAAGAATTGGGCTGCTTTTATTTGTTTGTTTGGTGCTTTTATTTGGATTTGTAAACTTTTCAAATGAAAAAAAATTATGATGCAATGATCATCATGTTGGTAAAGATGACATTGACTATAGTGATTTCTTTGAAGTATAAGATAGACTTAGCTCCTGACATCATATGTAGTCAAAGGTCAGTATTTTTAGAAAGAAAGTGAGAATTTCTAATAGGTTTTCATAAACATATTCCCAACTTTAGTTAATTTCATTAGTAACTTTCACAGAACACTAATAATAGACATACTTGTTATGTTCTTCTTTATTTGTTATGTTCTTAACAGACATATGTACTGGCTTTGTTCAATAAACAATAGAGGCTTTTATCAAAAATTACTAAACTTATTAAGAATTATATAATACGTGAGCCAGTATCTGATAGGAAAAGAATAAATTTATTTCTAGTTCTGAACTCTCTTTTATATTTTTAGGACTCAAAGGAGCAATCAAAATAGTTTCACATTTATAATAATGCTAGCTTGATATATTTTAGGGTAATGTAATTCCCCACTTTGACATGCATACTATGAAGCATTCACTATTTATGCCATTCTAAATTATTTGTGCCATTTAATTATTTTTAAATTATTCATTTTAAACAAATAACAGTATTATAGATCTGAAACATATTGATTTGGATTTGTTTGGAAAAAAATCATACTCAGAAAAACCTCTTACCTCTACCTATTCTGCACATGAAAAAAAAAAAGCTACATAAATTGCCAATTCCAACATAAAATGAAGATCCATGAAAGTAGTACAAGAAAACATAGTACTTGAGGTAGAAAATCATACCCTTACAGGTAGAAATCATATAGGAATGAAGACGTGAAAACTTGGTGGCACAAAAATTTATGACTTCTGAAAAATGCTATTGGCAAGCTAGAAAGAACTTCTACAACATATATGAAAGAAAAAAAGTGAATGCCCATTATGTATAATGAGGCTTCATAAATCAATCAGAAAAAGAAACTGGTTATTTGCAAATAATCACAAATTGAGCAAACACCAAAACTCATAAAAATGTTCGTAGACCAAGACATCATCATCACCATCACCATCATCGTCACGTCATAAATGCCACCATAGTGACCACGTACTAATCATTTAACATCAGGCATTTTTCACTTGTTTAATTTTTACTGCAATCTATGAAGCAAATGTGGTCCTTGTTTATAGACGAAACAGTATACTGCTAATAAGTGCAGATCTGGGTTGTCAAGCCAGAGTTAGTACTGTAACCGTGACGAGTCTCCGCTTATCAGCTCCTCTATGGAATATAAACTATCTTATCCTTAATACTACGGGAAACCCTATGCATTAGAGAAGTTACTAAATGGCAGCAACACAGAAAACAAACCAAAGAGAGGCCATGCTGGATGGGCAGAAATTAATCCAGAAGCTAATACTGCCATCCAAAACAAGAATAAGAGGTGATTTTGAGCTAAGTGATTGAAAGTAGTTTTGAGAAGGAGGTGTTTTGTCAGTTGCCTATGTTTGCAGTAAGTCAAATAGAACATCCGACTTAGTTTTTTAGTCTTCCTGAAAACTGTCATTATTGCCTGCAGCACTAGGGCAAGACTGCTGTGGCCAAGGGAACTGAGAATAACTTATGATATATGAGTTTTTTCTAGCGAGACTAACATGAATGATCATCGTGTTGGAAGCAGGTGCCACTATATTATCTATGTTTTTGAAACTTGTGACGCACCACAGTATTGTTTTGGGATATAATGTAACTGAGGTGGGATCTTCATGAAATTTTTTTTCTTTCATTAAAATCTTAATGCTCTTTGATTTTTATAAAGTGATTTTTTTCTTTCAAACATGCAATAACTTTTAAATTATGACTGAGCAATCAGTAGTTACTTAAGGTAGAGATCATTTAGAAGGTCAGAATGCATTTCCCTTTATCATTGTGAAAGCGGCGGTTTTCCCATTTGAATGTTTGGTCTGTGTACATTATTATTCTCCTGCTTTGCACCTATTTTTCTTTGGGTATTTTTGTTCCTCCTGGCAGTAGACCTGGGTTCATTTATGGGTTGGAAGACAGTAGAAGCTGTTACTTCCAGTTTTAGAGACCCCACTGTTTTCCAAGAAGAAGTTAACTTGGATTTTTTCCAGTCTTAGTAGGATCATTGGAGTAGGAGAAGACTGTTGGGGCAACACAGAAAAAGATGGAGAAGGTGGGATGTGGTATAATAAGACGCTTAAAGGAAGAGAAAGGCATTGTCATTTGAATGATGTATTGGATGACAGTAGAAAACCTAAAGATAAGGGAACACGTAGTGTGAGAGCTTTCTTATAAATTAAAATACAACACTTACTAAGTGCCAGATATTGTTCCAAAAGATTTTTGTTTAACTCTTTAATCACACAATACCTTGGATATGGGAGTCACCAAATGAATGTGTCACTATTATTTCTTTGTCAATCCTTACAACTACCCAATGAGCTAGGTACTGTTAATCACTTTTGTGTTATAGATGAAAAACTTAGAGCCAGATAAGCTCTTAATAAGAAAGAATTCTGTGGTTAATGAGCTCTTTCAATATATACCATCTTGACTACTCTTAATCTGTGCAGAGTATTACAGTATCTGTAAAAAGATATTTGAAAAGTATTTATAAAGTACCTACCATATAATAAACCCTTAAAATATTAGAAATTATTATTATTATGTAACAAGATTATAAGACTTTCCAGAATTTATGTCATTCTAGATGACACTGCTCAGAAATAGTAGTAAGGGCAGCTTTTGCTTTTTTTAGGTACAGTTTAAATATGGCTTTATTTAGGAGCGCACTCCTTACAAATTGGGAAACTCTTTCTACTCAAATACTATCTATCAGTTTGACTGGCACAGCTGAAGTCTTCTCTTCAAAGGATGTGCCTCACTGAAATTTCCACGTACGTGTCTGCTTGACTCTGACCTTCTGACAGAGAATGACTGCTGCTAATGGTACTAATGAGAGCGAATGAAATCTCCTTCCACGCTCGGGATTTGAATAATATGTCAATTTGTTCATTACTGTCTTGCTAAGAATGAAGTGCTTTGACATTTTTATAATCTAAGGGAGTAAGTGAGAGCTTGGCAGCCAGAAAGGGGAATGAGGCCAGAGGCTGGCCAAGGCACAGTCATGAGGGGGTGCTTAGCTCACAGAGAGTCAAGGTCAAGAGTGTGGTTCCTGGCAGAATACAGCCAGAGCAGTCAGGTACAAACTGTATTCTGTTCTCTTTTTCCTATAATATGGGTTTGTTGGGGGTGGATGGCTTGTCATCCTCTGCACTGAAAGAATTATATGGAAAATTAGTGGGCTTAAAATCTAACTGAACTAAGAAGGCCAACAGATGCAGAATTAAAGACACTGAAACATTACAGATACAAAGCAATCAGGAACAACGCCTCTGTTGTACTGGGATTCCCAGGAAGGACAATTCTGCTGTGGGCCGTGCCTGATGACTGAGTCACAAGGGAGGCAGAGGAGGTTCCAGTACTCCATGGCTCAGGACAACAGATACGTGGTATTTCAAGAAGGATACAGGAGCCTGCAGATAAGAGATGGCAAGCCAAACATGCAGTCTGAGCGATCAGTAGTTGCTTAACCATATGCATCTGTAACTCCTATGATACCTTTGTCATTATCTCTAATTCACAAATTCAAGGGTTTTAGCTAGTGATGTCATTGGACTACACCAACAAGGGAACAAGGAAAAGACAGTGCAGAGTAGAGATCAGCTGATCTCACACCACTCTGCTGCTGGAGAAGGGTGCTACTGGGGGTGGAGGTTGTCTCTAGAAGTATGTTCTCTGTCCTGTCACTCCATCTCAGGTGACTGATTCTCTGTGAACTTAATTGTCCCTGGTTTCTTTCAATCATTAGGGAATCTGTTCATAATGCATTCACAGGATCTCTGAAGTTACCTGCAAATGTTTTGTGTAGTTTATTATCTGAGAGGTAACAAACTTTCATTAGCAATATTAGCTAATATTTGTATGGTGATTTATTATTTCCAAAGAATTTTTATTACTTTATAGTTGAATCTTCTACAGTCATGGAAGGTAAATGAGACTGTCACTTGCTTTTTTTTTATTAGTATGTTTGCAGTACATAATGTTTATATTCCTTCTGAAGAGTTGGTATGTGTACATAACACATCTTAATTCCTTTTTTAAAATCCTTTTTCCCTTCCCTCCCTTCCCCCACCCTCCATCTCTTGATCTCTTTCCCATCTGAGAAAGATCTATCTCCCTACCTCTCGGCATCTGTCTTTGGTTTTGCTCTTTAATTGTAATTTGTAGCTTGCAATATTTAAGCTTGTATGTCTGATTTATTTCACTTAACATTATGGTCTCCAGATATATCTATTTTCCTACCAATGACTTAATTTTATCTATCTTTATGGCAGAGTAATACTCCACTTTGTGTAAATATCACATTTTCTTTATCTATTGACGGACAGATGATAGGTAAACTGTTCCAAGATTTAACTGTTATGAATTGTGGGGCTATAAACATGACTGTGCATGCATCACTGTAATACAAAGTCTTCAGAAGCAAGCTGGCTGACTTCCCTCTAGGCACGGGGTTAGCTAGTAATACACAGATATTCATGTCCTGATTTACTAATTCATGCTCAGTAACCTCTCATCTTTAAATGCAAATGTCCCTAATGATAGCTATTTATCTTTGGACAATCACTATTACTAATAAAGCTCTCTTGCATTCAATTAGGATTTTATCCAGGTTAAATCCCCTTTTTAAAATACTTTCAAAGTAGTTTATATATACCGTAGGCATTTAATGAATGCTAACTGCCTGTTATAGTCTCTTTATACTCCTTATATGTAATCAGTCTAATTCTTACACATTTGATGAAATGTGGTTTTTCTTTTGTTTTGTTTTGTTTTTTAGTAGAAAAATCAGTAATTAGAGTTCCTAATACAGAAAAAAAAATCTGAAAAAATGTGGTTTTTCTTTTTAATTTGAGGAAATAATCTAACCTGTAAAATACAAATGAATCGACTAAATTCAGGGGACAAAACCAGAAAACAATAAAGCAAAACCAATAAATGGAAATCGTTATTAGCCCCCAAATTAGAGCCCTTCTCATATCCGTGTAACAACCAAAAACATATATTTTATCTTGCCTGTGAGGTTTCCTGCCATCTTCCTAGGCAGGAAGTTGTCTTTGTGTGTCTTTGTCTTGGTCTTTGTGTTGTCTTTGTATCACAAACACACCCTCTGTGTTCTTTACAACCCTCCCTTACCCAACGTTGCCTTTGAGTTTCGCTATCTTTTTTTGCCATCTAGAAATATCAAAAATCCTCTTATCTCTGGTTAATTCTCAGTGAGAACCAGTGATTAAAATCTGTGCAGAAGGAAGGCAGAGCATATGATTATCAGCAACAAGTTTTTCCAATTTGACTAAACTGAAGTTATTTGCCTCCAATAATATTGTCTTTTGCCTACACTTTTCTTTAAAATGAAATAAATAAATAAATAAAGGCTTCAACATCTACTATTATTTGCTACTTAAAATTGGATTAAAATAATCCTTTGGGTTTAAATACTCTCTTCTGGTAGTAATGCTAAAATCTGGGATTTTTTGATTATGACAAGTTTAGGCAAGAAAAGAATACTAAAGTGAAGAGGAATTTGTCTTATCAACTGTTAAATATTTTATAAAGCTATAATTATAATTAAGTCACAATTAAAGAAGGTATTAATATGCACAAAACCCTGGAGTATAAACAAATACTAGCATATGTATTAATATGTGCTGGAGAAGACTGTGCCGTAAATAAGGATAATATTATTATCATGTAGTAAATAGAATTGAGAAGGAAACATCAAGTATTATTCATACCATAAAACAAATTCTGGCTAGATTAAGTATTGATCAAAATCAAACTATAAGAATTAACAAGATATAAAGGACTTGTAAAACATTTTTACTGTTTATAATTTTCAATAAACCCTTCCCTTTAAAGTGCACAAATTTATGATTTGGTATGATGTGCCTACCATAAGCCATCTCTAGAACCAAGATAGTGAATATATCCACCATCCTCAAAAGTCTCCTCTAAGCCCCTTGGTAATGCTGCAGATCAGTTTACATTTTTTATAGTTTATATAAATGAAACCATACTTTTTATCTGGTTTCTTTCAATTGGTAAAATTATTTTGTGATTAATTCACATTGCTGCATATATCAATAATATGATTGTTTTATTATTTTAATTATTATGGTTTATCCATTCACCTGCCAGTGAACGTTAAGGATGTTTCCAGTTTTTGACTATTATAAGTAAAGCCACAATGAGTATTCATGTGAAAATCTTTCAGTGGATACACATTTTCTTTCCTTTTGAGCAAATAACTAGAAGAATTTTCAATGATCTGTGAAAAGAAAGGGACTTTATGTGATAAAAATGAAGACTCTCAGTGGGGAAAAAAGTTACATTTGACAACATTATCATTTTAATTCTTGTATGTCAAAAAACAAATTATATAATAACATCACATGTGAAATATTAGTCAAAGAAAATGTATAATGGATAAAAGTAATAAGAATTTGACCCAGGATATAGCTCAGTGGCACAGTGCCTCCCTGGCAAGCCCAAGGTCCCGAGTTCCAAAAAAAAAAAAGAAAAGCATTGAAAAGTTATGTGTCGGGTAATCCTCACAAAAGGACTAAGAAATAGACACTATCTCACACTGTTCAAGGTGGCCTGGTACTACAGGTTTTGTACTTAACCACTGCTCTGTGCAGCCTCCCTATACGGAAAATGGGTAAATAGTATATTCGATACCATGCTTGTCAAAAAAGGATTAATATCCTAGTGTAGAAAATACATGTGAAATATAATGGAAATCATTTGTTAAATGTGTATATCTGATATGCAAAATGATAGGTCAACAGCCTTAATATATATGAAATTTGTGAAAAATTCATAATAAGATACTAATGAAGTGGGAAAGTAACATAAATAGGTACTTCACAACCAAGAGAAGGTAAAACATGAAAAATATTAAAACTTCACTTTATATTAAAGAAATTCAAGATAAAACCACATTGTGACACCTATCAAACTAGCGAATATTTTTAGGTATGCTGCTATTTGTTGTTTTGCTTTGATGGTGGTAATATGTAATGCTAGTGAGGTTGGAAATCATTCTTATACTTTATTGGTAGAAGTAGAAATTAATCCAATAATTCTGGATAGCAGTTTGGCATATCGGTATGTATCCACAATTTGAAAATAATTGCACCATTGATAAAAAATTTATTGTTAGAATCATCTATGGAAATAATCTAAAAGGGATACAAAGATTTACGTACAAAGTATCTTTTTTAATAGCATTATTTATGGCAGTGAAAAATTAGAAACACTCAAATGTCTTATAGCAGGAAAATAAATGACTAAAATAATTCGATAGCTAAGAAATCTTGTACAGCTACTAAAGGGGTGCTTAGTGGTAATTATCATAAATTCTTGGTAGGTTGAGAATTGCTGCAAATTTACTAGAGAAAGTTTTGCTTGGAGGGTGCACTGCTGTGGATCAAATCCAGAGATATTCTGCCACTGAGCTACAGACTCACACCTTCAACCTTTTTTCATTTTTTATTTTTAGACACACTCCTAGATTGCCCAGGGTGGGCTTCAACTTTCAGTCCTCCTGCCTCAGCCTTCTGAATAGCTGGGATAGTAGGCATACATCACCACACCCAGCTTAATAATATTTTAACTGAGCTCAAATTTCTAAACCATTGACCCTAGTAATCTCGCTTTCAGAAGCATCTAAAGTGTAAACATTTCTGTACAAAATTTTATAAACAAGAATGTTGACCACAGCATTACTTGAACTGTGGAAGTTTTGAAACACACTAAATTTCAAAAGTGGAGAATTGATATATTAATCACTTTCATGTCACTTGGACACAATAACTGACACCCACAACTTACAGGTTTATTTGGCTCACATTTTCTGGTGGGTTGACTGGCTCCCCAGCAGAAAGGGGAGGAAGGAAGGACATGATGGAAGAAAGTTGCCAACCTTCTGGCATCCAGTAAGCAGAGAGAGAAGGGAACGGCCAGGGACAAAAATAGACTCTCCCAGATCACACTCCTAGTGACCAACATCCAACCAGACTCTGCCTCCTAACAGCACATTCAGCTATGAACTCATCCACTGATCAGTAAATTACCCCACCCCCATGATGCAGTCACTCTGCAAAAACCCCACCTCTGAATACATAAGAGGGGGGATATTCTCGTTTTAAAGCACAACAACAAGTTAAAAAGTTATAGTACATCCATATGATGAAAACCATTTGAACACTCGCAAAAATGTTTACTAAGAAAGATTATGCTTTTTCTCAAATTCTGTGTATCATCTAGTCCTGATATTTGGAAACAAGAAAGTAAGAAAGAGAGAAGGAAACTCAGCAAGATGTGAATAATGCTTATCTATGGGCAATGGATTAATTTTTCTCTCATTACTTGTCTGTGTTTTCTAAATTTCTTTCAGTGGATATGTATTATTTTTGGAAGGTGGTGATGTGAATTATGTTAAAAAGTCAGAATTTGAAAATCAATATTCAGTGCAAATACAGCTATGGATAAAAAAAAAAGCAAGAATATTTTCAACCAAAAAATTACTAATATGGTTTTTATCTCTTTTATATAATTTTTAGAATTTTTCCAAGTAGTAAAAAATCAGGGCAAAAATTATCTTGAGAAACAGGAAAAAATAACCTCTCATTAACTTATGAAAAGTAATACAAGAGAACAGAAAGGAGTTATACTCAGCTCTTCGCCCTGCAGATTCAAGAAATACCACTCCAACCAATTTGAAAAGAAGGAATTGGCTCACAGAAAGAACAGGAGCCAATTACAAGAGGCTTCAGCCTTGTTTAGATCCAGAGGCCCCAACAACCTCATCTAAGTTCTATTTTTCCCAGTTTCTAGGCTGTACTTGTGTCTGTTCAGCTTTGATCCCGGTGACTCCTACTCAAACCTCATAATCAGATACCGTGCTTGTCTCTAGTTCCTGGACAGGAGCTGTCCAAGCAGCAGGTAGGATGACTGCCATTAGCCCCCAGATCGCACCACCAGCTTCCTATCCATCCCTCGTGGGAGTGATTTCTTAATAACTCAAGCAAGATCCCAGCAAGTTAAGTAGCAAAGGTTAACTCCAGTTGTGCGCATAGCTTTAGTCAATCACCATCACTGCCTAAGGAATGGGCAAGTTGCCTGTCGGCAGCGAAACAAAGTCTGCCTGCAGCAATAAGATGGAATCAATTACAAGAGCAGCCAGAAGAAAACAATGTGAAGGGACTATTAGAAGAACACAACAGATGGCAAAGACAAAAACTAATAGGTGTCAAACATTTACAAAATCACCTCATTCGGTCCTGATCGAATAATATAAAATAAATTATGTCAAATAAGGAAACTGAAGATAAACTTACTCGCTTCAGAAACTCAGATAGTATATGGCAGTGAAGAGATTTTTTTCCCTTTCTTTTTAAGTTCTTCATAATTCTTTTTCAATTTTTTATTGGCACAGTATATGTTTGTAATACATAATAAATGTATTCGTCTGGCTCCTATCTTGATCGTTTTCCTCCCCCAGGTCCCCTTCCCTCTTCCACAGAGTCTACCTATTCAACCTCCCTGTTTTGTACTGTCTCTCTTTTATTTTGCTCTCTAAATTATTTACATTTTGGGTTCCTCATATCAGAGAAACCAAGTATTATTTAACCTCTGTATCTGATTTATGTGAAATAAGATAAGTCTCACTCTGTGGCCAAATTTCCACTCAAGAATGTTTGTTTTTCTTAAGCTTCTTTGCTGCTTCAGCTTTAATCAAGGAGCTGAGAGATGCTGTCAGTTTATGTGACTGAGAAATGGCAGGAGGACAACGAAACATTTTAATACCTTCCGAATTACACACCTAGGTGACAGGGTGCTCCTGGCTCTTTTAAGAACACTGCCTTGAGCAGAGCTAACAAAACAAGTATCTTGAGTGTGTGCCTTGGATAAAATGTTGGATATTTTCCATACATTAAAATCCAGCGTAGGGTTCAAATATATTAGAAGAATTTTACACACACATCTTTAAACTTTTTGAAGCATGTTGGGCACATTCCATGTTTGATGCTCAAAGAGTGTTTTCGACAGAATACCAGACACTCTCAAAGATATAAAAGTCAACACGATCTAAATTAGGACACAAAGAAAAGACAGGGGATGGGAAAAGCAAGGTAGACATAAACACAACCCAGAAATAATAGTCTTTATAGGTCTGGCAGGTCTCCAACCAAAGCAGACAATCTAAAAGGAACCTCAGGTTATTTATACCTGGTGAGGATTTACTCTACCTAGTGATTAAACCTCCAGGACACACTTGATAAGTTTAGTAGAGCTTTAAGACTTCAATGTTTGTTTTTCTCTAACCTTCTTGTTTCCCGTCCTTGGCTCTGCATGAAAAAACTCATCTCTCCACAGTTCCAAGGAATAATTCCGAAAATAAATGTAGGCATTTGCTTTGACCAGGACATTATGTCCCCAGTTTTCTTTCCAGAGCCTACAAGATATACAAGTTGAAGTCTGTCCACAGCACACCAAAGGCAAGCACTGCACTTGCTCCCTGCCGAGTGGCCCTGCGTGGCCAAGCTGCACTTAGTAGATAATGCCCACGGGGGAACTGCTAGATGAGTAATTTGTAGTCAAAAGAACTGACAAAGCCTTGGGATTTATTTAGCACAATATATTTAGTTCTCCATTAAGAAGAAGTAAAATTCCTTGCATTAGCTAATGTTTGTAAAAGTACTCTGGACTTTAAGCATTAAAGTAGAACATGATTCCTGGTGGCTCTGACTTAAAAAGGATCATTTTGTTTGCTGCTCAGTCAAGAACCAATTCCTGCCTTGTGGCTTTTTGTATCTTCTTGACAAAAAGAGAGGGAGCATGGCAAAATAGGAAGAATATAGAACTTGGAGAAAGATAGGGTTCAAGTATAATTTCCATGCAATAACAAGCTTTGAGACTTCTCTGAATCAGCAT
This sequence comes from Cuniculus paca, assembly GCA_004365215.1. Taxonomy (NCBI): domain Eukaryota; kingdom Metazoa; phylum Chordata; class Mammalia; order Rodentia; family Cuniculidae; genus Cuniculus; species Cuniculus paca. The sequence continues at coordinate 10,852 of RJWT010009532.1, read as the reverse complement.
GTCCTCAGTTGGATAACTCAAGACATGCACTGGGATTTCCTATTTCTTAAGGATTCATATAGGTTGGTTTGAATCAATTCAAGTCATTCCCACAGTCTTTGAGAGTTCTTAGGATTACTGGCCCCTAACCTCTGGTCCTAGAATCTATTTATTATCTACATCTATGTCTATATATAGATAGATAGATACATTGTGTTCTCTTTTCCCCTTTTATAAGATTGCAAGAGAACTCTGCATCCTCTCTAGTCTGCACCAAAGGAACCTCTCACTTTCTTGTACCCAGTAATACACTGAAGGTGAGGGGTTGGAAAAGGATGGGGAGACTGGAGAGGCACCCTGCCTTATCTCTCTGGCAAACTCTTTATCTTCTTCAGTTTCACACATATTATACCTCTAGTTTGTTTCTTAGAGATCAAGTAGTTTTCATCTTATTCTGCTTATAAATTTTGCTCTCTTCTGCTCTTGTCCCCAACTTTCATACTGAAATGCACAGAGATGCTAGCAAAGGGCCTTTAGATAGACTCCTCAGAAGACAGTTCAGGCCCTACACAGAAGGAAGGAAGTTTTCCGTTATCCTTTTTAAAAGGCAGTAATAATACTTACCTTGCTACTTTCCAAGATTTGTGTGAGTTTTAGATGTAAAGGATGAACAGTGCTTTGCATAATGTACAATACATAGTGCATACTTGATGCCGCTGCTGCTGATTCTATATTAAATAGCCAGTGTTTGCAGTAACTGTACTTCTTTGAGTACCATTTATCATAGTATAATGAATGATTTTGTAACCATGTTTTAATGTCTATCTCCCAAACTAAGACTGCTAAGTTCCCTGAAGGCAGAAGCTATTTCTGTCTTGTTAAAACTGTGTGTCACCAGTGCCTTATACTGTATCTGGCCTGCATATTTAACTCTTTATTAAATTTATGAATTGATGCATTGAAAAAAGGACAGAAGTTAGTTGTGGAGGATTTTTCTCCCTCTTTAAAGTTATAACTTCATCCAGCGATGTTAAAGGTTAGATGAGAGATGGTGGCGACCCTTCAGATGTTCTTGGAATGCTGTCAGTTCTCTTAAGAGCTTGGGAAAGATTGGCAGAGCCTTTCTTTATTGTCTTTATTGTCTATATATAGACAAAATTTTGAGTATTTTCTGCTCTCACCACCAGATCACCTTCTGCTCTGTCCGTGTTAGGATTATGAACATTCCTGAGAGAACAGAGTATTTGTTCCGTCACTCAGATGAAAAAATTGAATTTGCAGCCACCTTCCTCAATAATCCTCCCTTTCCCGTCTAAAATGAGAATTCTGCGCTGTAGAAATGGATTTTGAATAGCAGCAGAGGACAGGAGCCAGGATGGACTGATTTCTATCCTCTTTGTGCCACCAGAGCCGCTCCTGCTTGGCTCAGGTGGTGGAATTCATCTGAATAAATGTTTCCATGGCAGATGTAAAAATTAGAAAGTTGAAGAAAAGACTTTTCTATTATACCAGGCAAATGAAATTAAACCATGCAACAAATATTTCCTGAGTTTAAAGGACTATATTTAGTAAGAATACGAGGTAAAATACAGAATGACCAATTAAATTTCAATTTCAGATAAACAATGAATAATTTGTAGTGTGTGTGTGTGCATGTGTGTGTGTGTCCTATGCCATCAATGGGTCATACTTACACTAGAAATATATTTTTATTTGCTAAGACTAACAACTTTATATACTAGGCATTTCAGGAGTGGAGGGTAGATATCATACACCAAGAAGAGCACAAAAACTTTATAAAGTTGTTTTTCTACCAATTTTCCTTTATTATTGTTATTACTGATTATTATGGCTCTTAAAAATTCATTGCGTTACTTCATTCCTATGTCTCATGTCACAGCACACTTATTCCACAGCCCAGCCAGAAAAGCAGTTCCCCCTGGAGTTAACTTTTAATGTTAGATCTTAACTTTTAAGTAGACTATTGTGTCATAGACCACTGAAACAAGAATACATAAAAGGCTAGCCATGTTCTCATCTTTGGCTCCTTCTTTTATTTCTTTGCCCAGGATCCCCACCTTATCCTGCCTCTAAAGATACTATTTTCTGTGGTTCTAATACCCTTGGAGTTTATTTCTCATTTAAAAATTGAAGTCAATGGGAAGGTTGTTCTCAGTATATTAGAAGTTAATTTTACAGCAAATATCCCCAGAAAACATTTGTGTGATAGAGTTGGAAATTCTAGGTCAAGGTCCGAAGGATGGGAAGCTCTCACAGACACTAATGACTGAGTATTCTGATTTGTAGCTGCACCTTTGGATTGACTAACCCTGCAAACATTATAATTACAAGAGAACAATATCACATTAAACTCTGAGATGCTACTTTCCTTAACGAGTATTCGCACACTGTACATATATGGGCTTGTGCTACTTTTTACTTATTTCCATTGGTTAACGATTTCATTTTCAAAACCTGTGGTAAAATCTTTTCAAGGAAATTATAGATAAACGATACTAAATATGAATATATTTGTCCAGAAAAACATTTTAGGATATTGCTTTCCCATTGATACTATAGTAAGCAATTGTTTCCAAATAGAGAATTAAATGAATTTTCATTACCATTCTTAAAATGGAGTCACAGATAAGGGAGAAAACATGAACCACTAATTACACAGACAGAAACGAGCTCTAGGACAGAAAGTCCTAGAGTAAACTGAGAAGACCAAGTCAGCATCAAAAAAGTAAAAATCTCATGATTGTGAAGTTTAAAGCTTCATTCAAACGCCTTGAATATATTAAGGTTACATTTGTCTGTGTGCTGTTAGGCTGTTCAAAATTATGCATTTATAATAAGAGTGATTGTATGAATCTTTGAGGACTATTCATAATACATTTGGGGCAAAAAAAAATGGTGTAAGTCACCAAGTCATTTGAGTATATGTTTGAAAATATTGATGGAAAAGTAAAAAAAAAATTTTTTTCTAGAAATGACAGAATCTGAAGAATAACTTTGTACTTGTTCCTCATGTAATTTTATCTTCATACTTTGCCACACATCTTCAGCTTTTCCATAAAGAGCATAGGATACTGCAGAGTAACCTTCTTACTTCTGTGAGTTAAAAAGAAAATAGTTCCATCCAAAGCCGGGATAGTGAAAATTAATTTGTTTTCATTTTCAAACAGCTGTGTAGTACAAGTATTAACATTCTAAGCATATTTGGTTTCTTTTGAAAATATCTAGAGTTATCCAAAATTAACCACTTGGGACCTAATTCAAACAGAACTGTATTTTTGATGTACATAAAAGACTATCTTGATCATCAAAGAGCTAACTAACATTTATTAAAGAAATTGAAAAACAAAAGAAACTGAATCAAGTTGTAGCTATGTAAGCTGTTATCTACGTCCACATCCACAAACAGCATACAGTTTAAAATTCAAAACGATATACATGCACCAAATTATTTTGTCAAGTGTTTGTGAAACCTCAATCAAGTGAAATTTCCATTATTTATTCTAAGACTGGCTTCCTTTATCACATTGCTTCATCCCTTAAAATATGTATTTGAAGCCAACAGAATGAAAGGGAATGATTCCTCTCATTTTCCTTTTAAGTAATTTCTCTTAGCTTCAACCAAATCATCTATATGTGTTCCTTCCTTTCATAGTGTGTTTACCAAAGGCTGCTTAGAGATATAATGCCTCCCAGTTCCTGGGAATACTCTCTGTTTGTAAGTTTGCACAAGCAACCCTTATAGCCCAGATCCTAGAAGGTTGAATCTCTCCTGGTCTCTGATTAATTCTGTCAGATTAAAATTCTTTAACTACTGTTGCACTGCTTACTGCCATGCAAAGAAGTCTTCCCACAGCTGGCTCTTGCCTCCTGCCTCACAAAGGAGTTGCTGGACCCACCTGTATTTGGTGCAGTGCTCCCTACCTTTGTCCTTTCCAGGCATTCATGATGCTGAAGAGCATCACCAAGACAATGCATGTCCACCTGAAACTGACGTCCTATGAGTGATACAGACACCCAAAAAAAGTGTTTCATTAAGTATCTCGTGACTGTCTTTGTGATAACTGTTGTAAAAGGAAATTGTAGGGGCATTAAGAAAGCAGTTAACTGGAGTATATTAGAGAAATTAGGAAAAGCTGCCCTGCAGTAGAGATACTAATTGGGATTGGCCAGATATGGGACTGAGAGGGGTTGAAATATGGTCTGGGAAGGGGAAAGAGAGTATTCCCATCAAAGAAATCAGTGAAGGAAAGGCCCTGAGGCTTGTGTGACTATAACCCAACGTGTGAACACAGACATGAGCCTAGGATAAACCCGGGAGGCAGATGGCTCAGGATTCAGAGCCATTTACAGGATTCTGGACTTTAAATTAAAGGCAATGGGAAGTCCATCGTGCTTTTACTTGCTATTCTCCAAAAGGCATCTTAATTGACCACAGAGGCCATTAGACAAAACAGGCATGGTTACTAAATTAGCTTCTGTAATCCAAGCTGCAATAATAGAAGCACAACATGTAAACCAAAAAAGGCACACGGTGCAGTCCAGCCTGCAAGAAGAGTATCCCCCGGACCCCAGAAACCCAGTACATTATGTTTACTTTGTTTGAAAGAAAGATGTCCATGTAGGATTTTTTTTGGCAATTCAAAACATGGTTTACTAAAAATCCACATTAACAAGTAAACCAGGCAGAGTTTGGACACCTTTTGGTCACTGCCATTTGAGCTGCTCTCCCTATAACCCATTCTCTCTTGCAGCTCCTGGGCCTCTTCCTACTCTCCTTCTACCTGCTGTTTTGATCTAACAATCTGTCCAGGCTGCTGTGAGGGGTTTAGCATAACTAATAGAGGAGAATGCACGACAATGAGAAATTCCAGACCTATTATACCTGGAGTTTTGTCCACAGTTAACATTGCTGGAAAAATATCCTGTTTCTGAGAGTCCAGAGCCAAAGTGTCACATTAATGAAGAATTAGTGCAACATGCTATGCCTACAGAAAGTTTCAAAGATCACACTGCAAATAATTCTCAGTGAGTTTCCCAGAAGAAGACAGAATAATTTGCTTGAAGTCTTTAAACCAACAATCGCCAGACTTCAATTCTGTATGGTTAGGATAGGAACAGACTTTATATTAAAACACATTTATCATACTTTGTGTGATGTATCTCAAACTACAAGTGATCATTATTTTTTTCTTTTTGTTTGGACATGAGAGGTTTAGCTCTCTGCAAACAGTATTCTTCCTACACACCTCCAAAAATATTAGCATGGTCCAAGATTTTGGGTAAACAAAGGCACATCAAACTTTTTGAAGCTCTGTCATTCAAAAGTCTCCTTAGGTTGGCTCCTTTGCAGACTACTGATAGACCTTGGAAATCAATAACTTGAGTTTAAAACACTTTCAGACAGATGGTGCTGCAGGATTGGACTTGTTTGTGGACACTTGTAACTACAATAGTTGCTTGAAAATGCCAAGATTCTCACTCCTCACCACCCCCATTCCTGACACCCCATATTCATTTCTTTAAAGGCTTTGTAGAGTTTTTACACTAGACAGAGTGGCTCAAAGAAATAGATCTCTAAGTCAGAGAAGAGAAAAACATTTTTACCAGAGAAAAAAGAAATTTAGATGCTGGTGTTATTGGTTGGCTTTGCTACTTCTGGACCTGGTCTTGACTCCTGAGTTTCATTGTTCTCACCAAGTGACAAGAAAAGCTGGAAAACAGTAGCACAGACACTTATTACTAACAGGAAAGAAACGATGAGGAACTTCCTGGTGCTCTTCATTTACGAACCATTCTTGTTTACCCCTGAAATGTCAGGCTCTGGCTTTTATGGGAGATGCCCTGATCTTATATAACAATGTTAAAGATAGGACCTATTCATGTTGCAGGCCTAATAATGTAACTGCTCACAGCTGGAAAGAATCGTCTCTGAAATTGATTTCTACACTATGTGAGCTCAAAGGACACCATTCACTACATATAGGAAACTGCTAAGGTCCCAGAATATCTTTTAAAGGTTTTTTGGAACTTTAAAGAACAGTTTTAGTGATTCTTTCTCTCAGTCCCTAATCATTTCCAGGTAGTAGTTTAAGTCTTTGAAGTCACTAAGGTGCTATTAGATACATCAATGCCTCGGTTCACTGAACAACAGTGAAATGGTGGAACACGTGTTTGTGTGCCCAGCACAGTCAGGAAATGGCTTTGTCTTTAAAAAAAATGAGGAAGAACTGCTTGTTCAGTCTAGGACACTTAGCCTCCTGCTTATTAGCCTGAGCTGTGTTCTCACACAGTCCAGGGATGCATGTTCCTATGAAAACACACACGGAAGTGGGATCTGGAACACTTCAACTTTCAGATACACAGAACACAGAAGTGTGATTTTTAAAATTTCCCAGGAGTGCCCACGATGATGTTACTGGTATTCCACTACAAATACTTTGATCTAGTGCCGTAGTTTTTATTTTACATCCCTACGACTATTTTTAGTTTGTGTCTGGGAGGTGATTTGAAATATAGGCATTATGAGTTGGAGAAGCACAGCGTGTGTATGTTTTTCACTTATTTCTTTTACAAACTCTAACCTGGGGAGATTATAATTCACAAACTAGCTTTGGTTTCTGGTCCTCTAGGCAGGTCCATCTTCTACATAATTGTATATCACTTTTTATTTTACATTATAGTCAGAATAACATAACCATAATCAAAAGATATGGTATTGTAATTGGCTTAATATAATTGTGTTGTAGTACTGGCTTTTGGGGATTGTAAAGTTCCAAATAGCATGGTCTGTGTTTTCATACCAACTAGCAGTTGTTCTTCCATTTCAGAATTTTTAACTATTATATTCAGAGTATCCTTCCATCCAGATAGTCTTTGATATGTGGCAGACTGAGGTTTCAGTGATTCACCTGCAGTGGTATTCAGATGTGTCCTGTTATTTTAATTTTTAAATGCTTTTATGATATTTACCTCTTATATTTGATCATATAACTTAATAAATCAGAGCCAGTTAAATACATTAATATATAGAGATGGCATCAGAGTACATACGGCCTAACTGTCATCTAGAAAGTCCTGAAATTCAAACTGTGTCAGCAGTAACTTTATGTCCAAGAATTTCGCTACTAGCCTTCTAGACTGTGGTTGATAGTATGCCTGTAAGAGACATTTAAGTGTCTTTTCTGAAAGGAAAAAAAAAACCCTCAAATTTCAATTTGTGTCAAATTTCAGTTTGTGTTATTGAGTTCAGTACCAGGTGTTTTGCAGGTACTGTACTCAGTGAGTGTTGGTCACATGTATATGCAAGTCAGTCAGATTGATCTAGGTCCTAATTTCAGCTTTTTAACATCAATAAGCCTTACTTTCCACATTTGTGAGATATGGACCATTGTACCACTTGCCTTGCAGTTCTCAATAGTAGGTCTCAGTATGGAGCTAGGATAATCTAAGGAGGAGTGAGAAGGTGGTACTACAATAATAGCTAAGTATATAGCCCCTGAGAGACTTCTTGAGGACCAGTCCTTGTTCTGCAGCTACCAGCACTGTGACCTGAAGAGTTTCTTAACCCTTCTTGGTTGTCTTAGTTTCCTATTGTTTTTCTGACAAATTATCAGAGATTCAATGACACAAAACTACATAGAAGTCCAGAATGAGTCCCATGGTTGTAAAATCAGGGTGTTAGGAGAGCTATTTTCCTTCTTAATGTTCTAGAGGACAATCCATTTCCTCACCTTTCCTAGGTTCTAGAAATCCTCCTGTGTGCCTTGCCATAAGGATCCTTTCTCCATCTTCAAAGACTCTTTCCCTTACAAGGACTCACTTGATTACATGGGGCCCAGCAGTGAACTTCCCCACCTCAAAATTCCCATCTTAATCACACCTATAAAGTCCTTCTTGTTGTGGAAGATCACATAACCACAAATTGTGCAGATTAGGATGTAAACATCTCTTAGGGTAGAGACTCTAGTCTGTCTACTTCAACAACTTTCATTTTCTCATCTATAAAACAGGGCACTATAATATGGACTATCTCAGAGTTAGGATAAGAAATAAATAATTCATGTAAAATGATGAGTTCCAAAACTACTTACACACACAGGAAGCACTTAATAAATGTTGATTAGGATTGTTATTACACTCAGTGAATGAACCTCAGAGTCCCATCCTGCTCTATAACCCAGGCATTCAGCCCTCTGCCTGGCCAGGATGACTCAGAGGGCCTGGATGATCCAAAATTAAAAAGGAAGGCACATTCCCACAGCTATTCTTCCCCCTTTGAATTCTTGGCACCAACCACCTTAGAGCCATGGTTTTCTCAACAAACAGATTTTTCCCAGTCTTCCCTTAATTTCAGACAAAATTCTCTTCAATGGAAGAAACATAACTGAGGCCCTTATAATTCATAGGAGCAGATCCAGAAGCAAGAAATAAGAGCTCCCTCTGTTTCTTCGCTTTCCTTTCTGTACTCCTGTTGAGCCAGTCAACCCCCATCTAGGGAAAATGATCGTGGAGTGCAAAATGCCGTTGTTTATTGCTGTAGATCTTGCAGCCATAACTTTTGGCTGCACATACCCTCTGCCTGTTTCTTTTCCATGTGGCCTATTTAATTTTGGCATCTGCATTCATTAACCCCACATACTTGGCTGTGCTTTTATTGCATAGCAATTTACCAGTGTCCCTTCAATGTCATTGCTGTTTCTGAATTGTGTTATATTGTATCAGCCTTAGATAGTCACCATCCAGAGAAATTAAATGAGAAAGGAAAAACAACACGATATTCATTGATTTAATATTTAATTGGATGAATCTCTAGTACACAGTTTACCGACGTATTAAACTACTAAAACTTAAGTGTAGATTCCATTATGCTCTTATTTCAAATGCATGTTTATTAAAAAACAAAAATGACTTCTGCACACTAGAATTCTTGAAATTTACCCTTCAAAAGTATTTGTTCTAGTCCACATAAATTTTCAAAGATATAGAACAGAATTAGTAGAGACAAAATGGATTTTAAAATGTTTTTAATAGATACACCATTTCATTATTTTTTACCTCTTTATACTACATGTAGAGCCCTGTGCTTTTTCTATGATTTGTTGATGGTTCTTGATCTTTAAATACACATTAATGGACATATTAATGTCCACTGACTAACTGCTGTGTCCCTCACCTACTATTTGCTTTCCCATCATTTTTATCTCACAAGACAGCTTCTTTGAGGGACCTCTGGGAAGTATGCAGATCTGGCCTCCCCAGAAAGCACACAAGGGCCATTATTATTTTCTTTTCACAGTGAATCAAAGTTGTCATCTCTTCACTGAACTTAGTTCAGCCAAGAAGAAAGCAACTAAATTAATTATACTAAATTGAACTTTCTGATTTTTCCCAAGGAAATTTGTATTTCTAAGGGCATAAAATAAACATACCATGGTGAAGTTCTAAGATACACCTCAGTAACACAGGAAATGGGGGAGAGGTTTCATGGTAAGAATTAGCTAATTCCTAAAGCAATCTCCCAAGTAAATGACTACTCCCTCCATTTTCATTCACCCTGGAGTCTTCATACCCGTGAAAAGGTAGCTCAGTGCTCTCAGCACACATGGTACAAAACAGCATAAGCCTTCCCAGTGTCACTGTAGGAGTCACTGATCATGAATAACACAACTCTGTCTCTCTCATGTTTTCTTCCCAGTGTACTTGCCCGGTCTTTCTTTTGCAAGCTAAGAGCTGTCAAGTTTGTTAGTTTGACATTTAGTCCCTAATGCACACAATAAAGAAAGGAAATAAAGGAGAAGAGTTAAAAGAACAGGAAGGAAAAAAAGGAAGGTTGGATGAGATGATGAGAGAATAAAATGAAAAGAAGAAAGAGAGAAGAAATGAAAGGCTTGGGAAATACAGAGGATTTAGGCACCGTATGACTCACAGGTCTGTTTTTTAGCAAAATATGACATTCATAGTCCATGAATTCCAACCTACCTATCCCCTTCGGCAACATCCAGTAACACATCCTTTAAATTTTACTTCAATCCATTCTAGTGCAATGTTCTTCCACCATGACCTTCAGAAAAAACCAAAGCCATTCCCTTCAGTCTTATTTCGTATGATTTCGTTTTGACTTTTCTTAACCCAAATGAGCTCTGTAGTCAGACATGTCTGGTTTTAAACCTTAAATTGTCCACTTGGGCAATTGCTTCATTTCTCTCTATGTTGGGTTTCATCTTGATGAAACAGCACTCATAAAAACCAACATTTCAACTTATACAGAACCAGTGAGAAATGTCCTATCTAGTGCTTGGTACATAGTCAGGATTTAAAAAATACAATTGCTTTAAATGATGCTGTAGCTATTGTTATTTATTCTCCTAGCAGTGTGATGTTCTTGTCCTATTGTAGAAGACAATACACTTTCCTGCTTATCCTTTTCCCATCTCTCTATAAACTCATCACACACAGCACCTCTCCCCCAAGACAGTGGAAGTTTTAAACACATAATCCACCCTGAGCTACATCTATATGCTCAGTCCTTTGCCTTATACTTTTATTCTCACTTGCCTTTTCCCAAATCTCCTGTGGAAATTATGCTTCTAGATGTCCAGATAGCAATATGCCATGGTCAGTATCAGTCTCAGTTTTTGTTTTGTTTTGTTGTGTTTTTGGACTTGTTTTGTTTCTCTGCAAATTAGAATTGGACAAAAGAGGATGTATTTCTTTCTACTCTTTCTAAGATTTTCCTAAACAGAAGATGAGTTAAAATTCTTTGTGTGCTGGGAGAAATGCTGGTAATGTCCCCAAGCACCTGGAATTTTCCAGATTTGAGTTTCTGGCTGACACATGAACACTGGATTTGTGT
>RJWT010009531.1:0-25040 GCA_004365215.1 Cuniculus paca | reverse complement strand
GCAGGTCTTTTGAAAAATGGGACACTACGGTAGCCATTGCTGGTTTCTTGTTGGCCAACGTGATCGCCTGTAGTGCTCTTTTGTTTTATCTGGTTTTGTATTGCTTTGTTTTGTTTGAGTTTATTGTCTGTAAATGTATGAACAACCATTTTGAGGAAAGCAAAAGACACTGGGGTAACCACAGTTAATCTCCTGTTGTTACGTTTTGAAGACCTGTGTAGCTTTCTGTGTTCTGTTTTGAAATGCTATGTTGTGTTTGACTCTATTGTGTTTTCTTTTTTTTTTGTTCTGTTTTGTTTTGTTTTGTTTTGTTTTGTTTTGTTCCATGGTTTAAAAAAAAAAGCTAGTTTTCAAAACCTCTGTGTGTGTGTGTGTGTGTGTGTGAATATATGTATACATGTATGTGTGTGTGTATAGTTATGGAATGCTTAATATTTTATATATTATGCAATAATTTCATATTGCAATTACATATTGCAAATGATAATATTTTTGACATACTGGATTATATAAAATAAAAATTATTTTCATTTTTTTATTGTAGCTTCTAGAAAAAATAACATATGCTTGCATTTGGGCCCACAGTATTTTTTTTTTTCAAAAATTTTTATTAGTACATGTTTGAAGTACATAATGATTACATTCCTTGTGGGGAATTGGCACATGTACGTACATGTCAATTTTTTTCCCTTCCCTTCCACCCTCTTTTGTTTTCAAAACTTTGTTTTTGGTCAAAATCAGATTTTTTTTATTCATTTTATAAGTTCTTAACAAGTTAATTATCCAAAAACCATATAAAGCATGGAAGACAATGATACTAAATCAAGGTACATTTTTAGACACACCGTTCGTGCTGGAGTATAGTAACTTTTTCTCTTTTTTCCTTTTGTGTTTCATTTTGCACTGTGTTTATATTTTAGGTTTCTCATGTAAGAGAAAATATAAGATGTTTAGGCTTGTGTGTCTGATTTACTTCATCTCACATTGTGGTGTCAAGGTACATCCATTTTTCTACCAATGACTCAAGTTTATTTTTCTTTATGGCAGAATAGTATTCCATTGTGTATAAATACCACATTTTCTTTATCCATTCATATGTTGATGGACATACCGGTTGCTTCCAAGATTTAGCTATTATGAATTGTGCTGCAATATACATACGTATATATCACTGTGATATGGTTTCTCTTAACTCTTTCAGAAAGATACCTAAAAGGGGATTAGCTGAGTAAAATGAAACTTCTACTTTTAGTTTTTTGAGGAATCACCGTTCTGATTTTCATAGTGGTTGCATCAGTGTATGCTTCTACCAACAATGCAGAAGGGTTCCTTTCTCTCCATCGTCTCTAGCATTGGTTACTGGTTGATTTCTTGATGATCGGCATTCTTTCTGGAGCGGATGGAATCTCAGTGTTGTTTTCATTTACATTTCTCAAAGTGACCAGTGGTGGTAAATACTCTTTCATGTATTTATTGGCAATTCGTAGTTCTTTGTCTCAGAAGTGTCTGTTCATTTCAGATGCCCCTTTTGAATTGGGTCTTTAAATTTGGAGGGCGTCCTAAATTTTTTGAGTTCTTCATATATTCGTTACTGCATTAGTCTTTTGTCTGGGTAGTAGCTGGCAAATTTTTTTTTTCCATTCTGTGGATTGCCTCTTCACTCTATTTGTGATTTCCTTTGCTGTGCAGAAGCTGTTTAATTTAATGTGAGGCCACTTTTTAATTCTAGTGTTATGTCTTAGATGTTAGTGTACCCCAGAGCCTCATGTGCTCATAGATGGAACTTTTGGGATGTGACTGGATTAGGGTGTGTGATAACTGGATTAGTCAACTGACTGGTTTAGAATAGTTCTGGGTGTGGCTAAATGGATTTACTGAAGAAAAAACACCCACTCTGGTTGTGAGTGGTACCAACCAATAGGCTCGTAGCAAGCTGGGGATTGTGGTTGCACATTCCTGTAATCCCAGCACTTTGGAGGCTGAGGCAGGAAGATTGCCAAGAGTTTGAGGCCACCTTTGGCTACATAGCTAGTTCAAGGCTAGCCTGGACTACATAGCAAGACCCTGTCTCAAAAAACAACAGCAACAAAAAAACCAATTGGCATAGCCTGGAGGGAATATAAATGAAAAGGAACTCTTGCTTTTTTCTGCCTGCCTTGCCATGGACTGTTTCTGTGTCATGCGCCTTTACCGTGCCAGACAGTTGGAGTTAACTGACTGTGGACTGAAACCTCTACAAATTGTGAGCTAAAATAAACCCTTCCTCATTTAATTTGTGGGTGTTGGGTATTTTATCCCAGCAATGAGGATGTAACTAAGACACTTGATTATTTCTTGTGCCACTAGGGTTCTGTTGAGAAAGTCTTTGGCTATGCCTGTGTCTTGAAGATTTTGTTTTGTTTTGTTTTGTTTGCGACACTGGGGATCGAACTCACAGCCTCACACTTGCCAGGCAGGCGCTTAGGCTGCTGAGCTAAATCCCCAGCCTGTCTTGAAGAATTTTATCAATTTTGTCTTTCAGAAGATTAAGCATTTATGTTTTAATATTTAGATATTTGATTTGCTTTGATTTTAGTGAATGGTGAAGATATGGGTCTAGATTCAATCAGTGGCATCAAAAATAATCAGTTTTCCCTGTACTATTTGTTAAAAAACTGTCTTTCCTCCAGTGAAAATATTTGGCCCTTTTGTCAAAGATAAGGTAGCTGAGTATGGCTGGAGTAGTTTCTTCATCCTCTATTCTGTTCCATTGATCCACAAGTCTCTGGTTCCCTCCATACCATGCTGTTTTTATCATTGTAGCTTTGTGGTATAACTTTAAGGCTGAGCTTGTGATGCTCCCTGCTTTGTCCTTGTTGCCCAGAATTGCTTTTCCTTTTCTAAGTCTCTTCTGGTTCCATGTGAATTTTAGGATTTTCTCTGGTTTTGTGAGGACTGTATTGATATTTTGATTGAGATTATATTAAACCTGTGTTACAGTGTTTGGAAGTATGGCCATTTTGACTATATTGGTTCTGCCTATCCAGGAACATGCTGTATCTTTCCATTTACTGGTGTACTCTTTCATCTCTTTTTTTTTAGAGTGCTGTAGTTTTCATTGTAGAGGTTTTTTACTTGTAAATCAATTTATTTTCCTCCCCCCCTCGCCCCCTTCCTTCCTTTTTGAGATGGGGTCTTGCCATGTAGACCAGACTGGCCTCCAACTAACTGTGTAGTCCAGGCTGACTTTGAACTTGCAGTGATCCTTCTGATTTAACCTCCCAAGAGCTAAGATTACAGGCATGTGCTACCATGCCTGGCTATTTGTAAGAATTTCTAAATTAGTTCCTAAGTATTTCATTTTTTGATACTCTTGTGAAAGATACTGTTTCCCTAATATCTCTCTCGGTGAGTTTGTTTTTGATATACAAAAATGCTAATTGATTTTTGAGTGTTGATTTTGTATCCTGCTGTGCTTTTAAATTTGGCTATGCTAGGGAGTCTTCTATTAGAGTTTTTGGGGGTCCTTTATTTAGAGGATCATGTCATCTACAAATAATAACTTATTTCCTATGTGTATCCTCTTTGTTTCTCTTGTCTGATTGGGTAATGTTTTGAGAACTGTATTGAGCAAGACTGGTGCCAGTGGACATCCTTGTCTTATTTCTGATTTTAGGGGGAAAGCATTCAGTTTCTCTCCATTTAGTATAATGTTAATTGTTGATTTTCATGAATAGCTTTTTATCAGATTGAGATAAATACCTTCTATACCTATTTTCTGTACATATCTTGTCATAAATGAATGTTGGACTTTGTCAAATGATTTCTCTGATCTGTTGAGCAGATTATGTGATTTTTCAGTAATGTTGACATTAGCTGTTCTTGTAGATATCAGTGAATCCATCTGTCAGGACCTGGGCTTTTCTTTGTTTCTTTCTTTTTTTTTAATCTTCAATATCATTGAACGATACTGGATTATTTAGGATTTTTACATCTTGATTCAGCTTTGGTAGTTTATTTGTATTTAGGAATCTATCCATTTCTTCTGAATTTTCCACTTTATTAGAATACAGGTTTTCAAAATAGTTACTGATGATCTTCCAGATTTCAGTAGAATTCTTTGTGATTTTTTTGTTTCTCATTTCTAACTGCATGGATTTGGTTGTTTCTTATTTTGCTTAAATTGACTAAGGATTTGTCTCTTTTGTTTTTTCTTTCAAAGAACCAACTGTTTGATTCACTAAAGTCTTGATTGAATTAATTTCTTTATAATTTCTTTTGTTTTACTAGCTTTGGTTTTGTGTTGCTCTTGTTTTTCTAGCACCTTGAGTTACATCATTAGGTTATTTATTTGCACTCCTTCTGTTTTTGTGATGTGGGAATTCACCTCTATAAACTTCCCTTTTACGACTGCTTTCATTGTCTCCCGGAGCCGTTTAGCTCAGTGGCATAAGCACCTGCCTGGCAAGTGCGAAGTCACAAGTTCCATCTCCGGTACCGAAAAAAAAGAAAAAAAAGTACAGATTTGGGTGGAGATATAGCTCAGTGATAGAGTGCCTGCCTGGCAAACACAAGGTCGTGGCTCGATTCCCGGTACCAAAAACCAAAAACAAACAAACAAAAAAAGTGTTTCATTGTCTCCCATAGCTACTGGTGGGTCATACTAGTATTATCATCTGTTGTAGGAACTGTATAATTTTTTCTTTAATATCATCTGTGACCCATTGATTATTCAAGAGAGTAGTGTTTAATTTCCTTGTGTTTACATAGTTTCTGTGGTTTCTTTTGAAATTTATTTCTAGTTTCATTGAACTATGATCTGATAATATGCATGGGATAATTTTGATTCTTTTGCATTTATATGCTTTATGGGCTTATGTGTGGCCTATTTTGGGGAAAGTCCTTGTGCTGCTGAGAAAAATGTGTATGCTGTTGTTGGATGGAACACTGTAGATGTCTATTAAGTCCATCTGTTTGAAGGTTTGGTTAAACTCTGATATTTCTTTGTTGAATTTTTGTCTAGTCGATATGTCCTGTGACAGTGGGGTATTGAGGTCCCTCATTACAATTGTAGTGGTGTTTATTGATTTTTCATTTCCATTAGTGTTTGTTTTATGATTTGGGTGCACTGGTATTTGGTGCCTCTATGTTTGTAATTGTTATTGCTTTCTGTTAAATTGTTCCCTTAACCAATGTATGGTGACCTTGTTTGTGCCTTTCGATCAGTCTTGGCTTGAAATCTACTTTGTGTGAAATTAGGAATATTGTTTTCCATCTTTTGGTTTTTAATCTGTGATTTTCTTTTTGAATGAAATATGTTTCTTGTATATTGTTGTGATACTGTACATGTTTGGGTTTTGTTTCTTGATCCATTCTGCCAGTCTGTGTCTTTTGATTGGGAAATTGAAATCATTCACATTGAGAGTTTTTGCAGATACTGACTATTCACGTTGTTGCCTTATTTTCCTGTTGCTGATTTTGTCGCAACCCCCCACCCCAACCTTTTAACTGGTCATCCTGCCAGGTGTATTCATTCTTTTTGACTTAACTGACTTTGTTGGCATTATTGTCTCTTTCTAGAATATCCTTGTGAATTTTTTGTAACGCTGGTTTGGTGGTTTTGGGGAGGCATTTTGCTGCCTCTTCTCATGTTTCTTTTGTTGGGTTTTGTGATAAGGTTTGTGGATGCTTACAGTGTAAACTTTTTTGCTAGTATAGTGATCTCTTTTTCAGTGATATACTTTGGACATGGCCAGTAATAGTCCTTTGCCTTGATCCTAAATTCTGACCACCTTGGTTAATTTGGGAGGGGAGGTAATTAGCCCAAAAAACAAGTTCTCTGGGAATGTACATAGTATCATTAATGTCATAAAAATGTCATGAATCCCTCTAGAGTCCCCAGCTTTTGCTTTCTTTCTGTAGTTCTGGTTGGTTTCCTTTTCCTGCGAGCCATGAGCCACAAGCCAGGGAAAAAGTACAGATTGTCCTTTCCCTTCTTCACATGATTTCATATCTTTAATTTCTCTGTAGCTTTAATTTTGCTGTATGATCCTGCTTCCCTGGGATCTACTTATGGTATTTTCCTTCTCCAAATTGTTATTTTCCAGTCTCTGGATTCCAAATTTCTGACAGGCTGAGTAGTTGTTTCTTACCACTCTGCCATTTTTCTGGGCCACTCATAGCACTTTCTATTATTATACTAATGTAAACCACTACACTACAGTAATAATAACATAAAGAGGTGACATTTTGGAGCACTTACTCTATGCCACAAACTTTGCTAATTCTTCTACAAACATTATTTCTTTAAGCCCATAATAGCCTTGGTTATTATCACCATTTTATAAAAGAGGGAAAAGATTTTGAGAAATTCAGTATTTTGCTTTAGGTTAAGTGAACTAGTTAATGACAGACTTCAAATTTGAAATCTTACGTATCTGACTGAAAAGCCTTCTGCTCTTAATCACTACACTATAATTCTATTTTCAGTTAAATCTCAGGCTGTTTTATTTTTGTAAGAATGTTTAATATTGCATACTCTTCTGTATCTGGTACATGAAAGTTCAAAGTAAAAGTCAGTAGACCATAAGCTAGAAATCTCTTGCAGGGCCCTTCCATGTGGACATTAGCACAGTTGAGTCTGAGATGAAGAAGTGAGTCAGCCTGTACAAATTGCATTTAATTTTCATCCCAGTAGTTCTCTCTTCAGGTCAGTGGGCAATGCATGCCCAGACCCTCTTTGTCCATAGAGAAGGGGAAGAAGGGCAATGCAGTGCTTCTTAGTCATTCATTTCTTTTAGCTGATGAGAAGGAAAAAAAATGCTTTCCATTTCATTGCCCTCTGAAATGTTCTGTGTTTGAGAGGACATCAAAATGCTTTCTAGTGACCCTTGACTTTTCTTTTTTTCTAGAGCAAAGACTCAGGTGGACTGAAGGCTGCTATGATAGAGTTGGTGGAAAGGTTAAAGTTCAAGAGCTCAGACCCTAAGGTAAGTATTGTTTTGGAATTAGTTGGGTGTTGGTTACCCCAAGCATTTTGTTCTTCAAGCACTAAGTTTGAGGGATGTTGATGATCCCCTGTTTGAATATTACATTAAGATCTAATTAAGCCTGCCCATCAAAAAGTGTTCTAATATGCCTGAAGATAAGTCCTCTATTTTTTCCTTCTCTGTTTTATGACTTATAGCACATAATCATTAATTGTTTTCCCTGAACTGCAGAGAAGTACATTTTTAATCTTTATCAGGCTTTTGAGACTTATGTCCTTTCTGTCCATTAAATCCAGGCAAAGGCATCTGAGATGTTGATTAGCATAATACTGAGTACTGGAATAGGATTGAGATCCATGCAGTTGATTTTTAGTGCTAATGTCTTGTCTCTCCTCCACTTACTGGAATCAGCTGCCACCATGCATGCTTTTGTCCTTATGACCTAGAGTTTGGTCTGGGAAATGGTTTAAGTGTCCCAGCTTTTTTTTTTTTTTTAACAATATGCTGAGGCCTAGGGGCATTAATATTCTGGGAGGTCCTGTACCAGGTTAGGGGTGGACTGAGAACTGAACATGCCGGAGGGATTAAGACTAACAGAGACTTCCTTCTCCTTCTTACTGAGACATTTATTGTGGCAATACCTGTTACTGAGACCAGCTGGCTCTGTCTGAGACTCACAGCCTTTGATAATTAAGTAGGGAAGAGGAACATTGTTTTATTTTACTTTGTATGTTCCATTTCCCCCAAATTCTTTATAAAGGGAATAGGAAGGCATTTCTGGAGCACTTACTGAGAGACAGGCATTATGGTAGGGACCTTACATAATTGTGGTAAAATTTACAAAATGAAATTTTAACCATTTTAAGTGTATTGTTCAATGGTCTTAAGTAAATTTATATTGTTATGTAACCTTCACTACCATCTGTCTCCAGTACTTTTTCATTATTCTGAAGTGAAACTCCATACCCATAAACACTTAATTTTTCATTTCTCCTCCCCTTGCATGCTTTTGATTATAGTATTAGCCCTGTAAAGTAGCATCTTATGCCTATTTTACGGATAAGGACACGGAGACTTGGAAAGATAGGATCATTTGCTCCAACACTAGCATAATATAGAGGTGGTACTCAAAGGCTGGCTCCAGTGTCTATATGGTGTATCCTGCAGCAAGCCAAGCGCTGAGTTTCATCTCTTTTATACTGTGTAATCACTTTGTACATCAGAGTCATAGACAGTGACAGACTCTTCAAAAGGTGACTATAATCACTAATCTAGAAAATAATTTTCTCTTTATGTGACATTGAAAGCACTGGGACATTAGCAGTATCTCTTGTATTCTGGTATAGCATACCAGAGA
Organism: Cuniculus paca; assembly: GCA_004365215.1. Taxonomy (NCBI): domain Eukaryota; kingdom Metazoa; phylum Chordata; class Mammalia; order Rodentia; family Cuniculidae; genus Cuniculus; species Cuniculus paca. The sequence goes on along the minus strand of RJWT010009531.1, from coordinate 16,715 downwards.
ATTATGTGCCTTGATAGAACCGCAATTAGAGTAACTTTCTTCAAGTTTTCTAGCTCAGATTAGGAAAACTCCTGGCATAAGTAGTTTTGCCTTTAGTGAAGATGAACCATTTGCTTATTAAAAGATTATCACAAGCTTTTCTTAACAAGTTTTCCGGTTTTCTAGGGGAACAGCTATGCTAAGGGAAACAACTGTATTTTCCGTTTCTGCCATACCCATATGCTTATAATCAGCAGGACAGTGAAGAGGGAAAGATGATGCAGGTCAAATGCTTTGGCTTCCTCTATGAAAGAATGTAGTACTTCTGATGGAAAACTGGCCAGAAATGAAAGGATTGAGTGGTCCCATGAGAAGAATCTATGGAAGCCTCAGGATTCCTCCATGATGCATCATAAGCTAAAGGACCTAATTTGATCTGGGGTATGTGGGTAGATGCTCACCACCCTTTTATTTTCAGGCTCCTTCTTAGACTGTCACATGAGTATGCTGTATGTCCTTGGAGTCATTTTGAAGAAGGGTGAATATAATTGAAGAATGACTACTAGGGCAGGAAGGATGGTGAAAAATAGGACACTTAAATGTATAATTTTGTAACAATATTTTCCTAGAAATAAGTTGATAGCTTCCATAAGAATTCTTGTTTTCAGATTTTTCCGCTTTCCCTTAGCATTTTCTCATCCCCTTTTTCGAGTTGCCCTATTTAAGACAGGCGGAATCTCTCAGGCTTTATGACCTGTCATTTCCTGTGCAGTGGCTTTACATAGAAGCACTGATTGAGTCATGGAGGACCGAGTATTATCTCTGCCTCACTTCCTCTGGAATTCCCTAAAGCATCACAAAATTTATTAGTCCAGACACTGAGATCTGCTGGAGATTGAGTTAATTTTTAACACCAAGTTTTGCCAGAGACTAGTGGAAGATACCTATGTTAACCATTTTTAAAAACTTATAGAATAATATATGCTCATATATGAAAAATACAAACATTTATAAAGGAAAAGTAAAATTAACTCTCTTCAAGTTAACCACGATTAATAAGAGTTTACTATATACCTCTCTGGACATTTTTCTATTTTTAAAACTTTTTACAAAATTGTACCTTTGGTTTTGGAGTTCCTTTTTTCATTATACAGAATGTCATAGCTATTCTGTGTCAGTAATACAGAGTTAATTCTTTTTACTGCCTCATTTTATCCAAAACATTTGTCAGACACTTTCTTTTTCTCCAGACTAGTGGTTCTTAAAATTTAGCATGCATGAGTCACCTGGAGGATTTATTAAAATAGAGTGTTGAGCACTCACAGTTTTTGATTCAGCTGCTTTGGGTTGGCTAGAAATTTTCATTTTTTGCCTTTTTTCTTTTCTTTTTTTCTATTGTGGTACTGGTGATTGAGCCAGGACCATGCTAAGCAAGTGCTGCACTACTGAGCCAGTGATGGTTGAAAAATTATGGCACGAAAAGTTATGTGCATGTGTGTTGCTGTGGTGAGCCGTACCTCCAAGAATTTAGAATCTCTGTGAAGTTGCTGTATTGTGAGAAGAGATCACTTTTAATGGCAATCTTTAGTTTGTAAAAGCGAGTACTAACTAGTAGTCCTTTAAGTAATAAACTGTTCTTATGGATTTGACAGGGTTTAGTTTCCAAATTTTTTTCCAGCCAAATTTTCAAAAACATCTATTGTACAAAGCAGCATTTTTTTCCTGAAGACATTTTACGTTTATGCTAAGTTCTAGAGAGCCAAAAGATACATAGTTTAATCAAGATTGTGTGTGCACTTGCACACATGTGTGTTTGAATGTTTGCATTTGCACATACACCTAGAATTTTAAGACAGGACTTTCTGAGTTTATTTTCATAGCTTTCCTAAGTACATAGTTATCTCTCAGTCATCCACAGAAAACCAATGCTCAGAAAACGCACTGATTCCCTCCCCTCCTTTTTTCTGCCTAGGTTTCAGAAAGCATTGAACCAAAAGCCTAACACGCCAAGCTCAATCAAACTAACTTCTTATTATGCAGTTAATAACAACCACTTTCTCTATTATGTATTGATTGCTTTTCTTTTCTTCTAAGCTGTGTATTTCATTGTTTCCTATAACTGGTGCTTGAAGCAAACAGTTAAAAAGCACAGTTATGTTTCTCAAATTCACACTAATCTCATAACAAGTTATTTTAAAGACAAAAACATCTTAAAACTCTGTACAAGTGGCTTACATTAGTCTATGAGTGGTGTAGGATTAAACATGGAATCTGGTTGTACTGACACTGTCTACAACACAGAAGGTGCTTTTTCTTGGTGTCTTTACCCTCTATCAGTGTTCTTTTTTTATAATTTTAATTTTACTAGTACATGTTTGCAGTACATGAGCTTTACATTCATATTGGGGTGTAGTAGTGTTCTTACTGAAGCATAAAATCAAAAAACAATCTGTTTTAATATTTCATTTATATTTGTAGTATTTATATAGCATTTTGTGATTGGAAAAGAACTTCATAATCCTTTTTCATAACTGATATCATTGGCACAGAATACAGCCCAGACCTTCACTCAAAAGTTTGTGCTAATCAGAATGTCAAAAATTGTAGGTTTTCCATATACAATAGTATTGAATATACTCAAAATCTAATTTGAATTCTCGTTGTTAGTATTGTTATTCACAAGGGTCAAGTCAGTCTTCGTCCTGGTTCTTTCTTGCCCTGCACTAAGGCAGAAGCATTCAGTGAAACAGTGTTTATTTAACCAACTAAAGGAGAGAACTGAGATGGCTCAGCTATCAAGTTATTACATAGGTGGGTGTTCTTTTGATTGAGACCAAGTTAGAAATACTGACCTATTTTTGTACTTTCCATAGAAAAATGTAACTAGGAAATCTCGGAGGGCATGAATTACGTTTATCTCTGTATCCTCAGTGCTTATTAGCACGGAGCCTGGCATAAAGTGATAGATACACATTATCTATTACAACAACTATGAAAATAAAAATTTGTTCTTTTTTATGGATGAGCAGTCTAACACTTAGAGGGATCAAATAGCTTGCTAGCAAATGATGGCAGTTAGAATTTTAGCTTTTAGACTTGTCTTACTCCATGTTCTTTACCTCTACACTATTGTCGAATTCACAGATAAGCAGTTGCATATTGTGTTTTCCCTAGCAATATGACGTCTCATGAATTATTTTCTCTTTACTCTTCATTTACTTCTCTTTACTGGGATCCTTCAGCCACGTGGCTCACACAATCCCAGAGCATCAGGACCGGTGAATGGCCTATTCCAACAGAAAATGTGGTGAGGCAGGGAGGTGGCAAAGGAGCTATAACCTCCAGAGCATTTAGCCGTGGCTGAAAGAAGAACTGAGACAGGTGCTTCAGCAGTTTGATCTGATTGATGAGGAGGATACCAGTTGGGAAAAATATCCATGGTTTCTCAGGCCCATTTTAGGCTCTGACGGATAGAGACCATTCAGAAGGAAGTGTGGCCTTTTTTCATGCTTTGTAAACACTTGGGCAGCAGAAAGAGGAAGAACAAGATTTTTCCCCTCCTTTCCTGTTCCTTTGCCTTTATCAGCACAAAACTGAGCAACCCCCCTCTTTTCACCTCCTCTCAGTTGTAAAAGTAGTATGTATTCTCTGTACAAAAATGTGGAAAATACAGACAAGTACGGTGGTACCTTGGTTCATGAACGTTTTTGTTTGCAAAGTTTGGTTTGCAAACAGAAGCGTTTGGCAACATTTTATTTTGTTTGCAAACTCTGCATTTGGTGACTAACATGACTGTGGCCATCTTTCCCACATAAACACAAATGTGGCCAGCTTTTCAGAAATTGTAGAACAAATGAAGTGTGTGATCTGAGGTACCACAGTAAAAACAAAAAAGAAAAACCACTGCTGCCTGCAGTGGATTGTAAACCCTGGGCATTGTTAGTTTAAATGCAGATTCTTGAGCCTCCTCCAAGGCATGTAATTCAGTAAGTAGTTCTGAGATCTGATTGTATGATTTGAGAGACCTGTAAAAAATAGAATAGTACGCCAGTTTGCCTTTTACACAGCAAACAGTATAGCTGTCTATATCTGTATATCTGTATCTATTTTGTTTTTTGCTTTTTTACCTAACATCCCTTATAAATGCGTACACTTTTTAATCATTCGAAGCTACTTTGACTCTCAGTTTAGAAAACTAGAATCCTAAAGAGCAATCTGGAAATTTTTACCTAATAAGCATTTCTGTTTTTCTCTAATGACTTGAATAAATTCTGTGAGGTAGATTTTGTTTTTTTTTTTTTGGTCTGTCTGTCTGAGACAGGATTTTGATATAGGGGAATGAAACTCCCAACCTACTGTATGTCAGGTACGAATTCGTGTTCTCTAAAATCGGAGAATGAATTTTAGGAACAATGGAGGTTAAGAGCAGAATATATTTATTGAGAGAAAGAAACCTTCTGTCTGAGAGATAGAAGGGGTCCTGAGTGGGTTGCCAAGGACTCTGTCTTTTCTAGGGACTTTTATAAGAGTAAAACCACGAGGTGAGATGGGTCCAAGGTAGGGGAAAATGGGAACTTGCTAGGCGGACATAAAGTGGGACAGAGCTGTGGTCAACCAATAAGATAAGTTGCTCAGGTAAAATTGTTTAAATCAGGAACAAATGGGGAAGTGAGTCACGTAGCAAGCAAGCATGCTTAAAGAACAGTGACTCTTCCTGTAGGAGGTTGGGATGGTGACTCCTGGCTTCTTCAGGGTGATAGAGAACTATTTAGACTATCATTTCCTGATGCTTATCCTTAGGAAGTATGTGGGTGCATTTGATTTATCTTTTATCTTGAGATCTGGCCCACAGTGGAGGTGTCTGTCTTCCCCACAGTCACAAGGCATCTGGCCTTATGCACCAGTTCCCTCGAGGGTCCATCCCTGTCCGACTGCCGATAATATTTCCATCTAACTCAGCTGCCTATAACAGTTTCACTATGCAGTTCAGGCTGGCCTTGAACTCACTTTGTGGCCCAGGCTGGCCTCAAACTCAGTGATCCTCCTGTCTCAGCCTCTCAAGTGCTGGGGTTACAGATGTGCGCCACCACGCTTGGTGTTTTGTTTTGTTTCTTTTTATTTTTGTAGACATGACAGTTGCAGTAAGGTAGTCAGGCACAGTGGAAACTGAGCTAAAATTGGATTCCTAGTTCTACAGTCAGCTGAAAGCACCTGTCTCATAGCCTCCCCCTCCCCATGGTCAACATCTTACATATGACCAAATAGAGCTCATTTGGAAAGCCGGGGTCACCTGCTCCAATCTTTCCACTTTACAGATTAGGAAACAGATGTACCAAAAGGGTAAAGACTCACTAAACCAATGGTAAGAGCTACAGCACGCTGACAGCCTTTGGGGTTGCACCTCTACAACTTTTTGAATAGAGTTTACTGAGAGAGTTTAGAACCCTGATACATTTCTGGTGGGAATGTGAAATGGTGCAGTCACTTTGGAAAACAGTCTGTTAGTTCCTCAAAATGTTAAGCATAGAGTTACTATATATACCAAAGAGAAATGAAAACATAGGTTCATAAAAAATACACATACCAGTGTTCATGGCAGTGTTAGTCATTCTGTCCATAAAGTAGAAGCAGCCTGCATGTCCATCAACTGAGGAATGTATAAGTACAATATGGTATATGCAGGTGTACAGTGAAATATTATTTGACAGAAATGAAGTACAGATATATATTGCAATATGGATACTCCTTTGAAATATGGTATAAGGGAAGAAAAATAATTTTCTTCTCTGCCTTTCACCAAGGCAGAGTTACTAGTTGGGATTGATCCTTTCAAAAAGACAGATTAATAACAAAACGGAACTATATATAGATAGAGATATATCTCTATCTATATATATAGATAGATAGATAGATATCTCCCAATGTATACCCATGGAAGAATGAGTTCAGGCTTAAATATAATGGGAAGGGTGGTTATGGGGAGATGTCCAGGAAAAAGTGAGGAAAACAAGGTTGTAAGGATATTAAGCAGATTAAAATTGATAGCTTCTCCCTTTATAAGAATTTCTAGTGACTTAGAGTCATTGCTCTCTTCCTGGTAGGGACTGAGGGTGGGGAGCAGGCACAGCTTTACTTAACAAGTGGCAATTTTCTTTATAGATGTAAATTTCTTTAATAAAAGGGTAATTTTTCTTATGTAAAATAATTTATGAATGAGGCATATTTTGGGGTGGCATATTCTGGTCTCCTACAGGCATATTTAGGGGTATCATGTTCTGAATCCCGTAAATAGTTGAAAGAAACTATTCATAGAAGACCAAATATTGTATGAGTCCACTTACATGAAGTGTCTAGAACAGGCAGTTTATTATATGATGCGTCTAGAACAGGCAGATTTATAGATAGACGTAAACTCCGTTGTTTAGGACTTCCAGGAAGGAGAAGGGTGTGACTGCTAGTAGGCACAGGGTTTCCTTTTGTGGATGATAAACATGCTCTAAATAGATTATAATAGTTGTGCAACTCTAAATATAGTAAAAATCTGCGAATTGCACACTTTAAAAAGGAGAACTATAAGATGTGTGAATTATATCTCAGTAAAACTCTTGAGAGACAGCAGAAGAAATTACTGCTTGCTTCTCTTTTTTTGACCCTCCACTTGAATTATCAGCAGAGATAATGTTCTTCTGCCTTTTCTCTTCTGTACAATCATGAGGGTCACAAACCTGATTTTAGCCTCTAGCACGGAGAGGCAGTGTACTGCAATTATGAAAAAGCTCTGGCTCTGTAACCCCCCTTCCCCCGCCCCCAACCCTATTCCTCAGTCCGCTTCAGCATTGATTGCTCTGCAACCTTGGGCGTCTGTGCTCAGCTCTTCCATTTTTCAGAGTTTTGTTTTCTTCTGCATTTTATTTTTTCATCTATAAAATAGTTAATAGTGCATACTTCATAGGTTGTATAGGAAGATTGTATGAGGTAATCCACATAAAATGCTTAGTATGACATCTTGTGAATGATGACCACTTCTAGCTTTTTCCTAGTTCTGAGACCCACCACTGCTTCCAGCAGAAGGGTATGGGGTGTGCAGGTAGCTTTCTGCTACAGAGTCTTGCTAAGAAGGATGAGCCTCCTATTTATAAATAACTAGGTCCCGTTCTTGGATCAATTAACACTTCCTAGTATTAATGGCATTTATAGATTGCAAGTTTTAAAGGATCATTGATACCTCTTGAGTGATAATGACATGCAGGTAGACTGAATTAAATCTCCACAGTTGGGATTGCTTGGTGTGGCCAACTGTCCCTTTCTGTGCCCAAAGCCTGGCTGCAAGTAACTGTGGTTAATGTTCGTCATAGGTCTGTTGCTTGTGCAAGACAGAGCAAATAAATGTGGCGTTGGAGTATACAGCTGTGTGTCCATATATATTCCCCATAGAAACCAAAAATCGATGCAGAGAGATAATTATGTCTATTGTTATGAGGTAAACTTCTAGTTAGCAAAACTACCTGCTGCCAAATGAAAAGAAAAATTAAGAAAGTTAAGTCATATTTAAGAAACACATTAGGAAGTCTGTCCCCACTTTACCACTGAGCTTCTTAGTTCCCTCCCAGTCTACTCTTCTTTCCCCTGTTCTCTTTCTTGTTGGGTCCCCACCTCCTAATTGAACCAGTTACCCACATTGGCCATAGGTATTTTGAAACTGAGGTGGCCATGGCTTTGAGTTGCCTGGTGGGCTGGAACATTGCTAGAAAGTGAAAGATGGAGCTTAGATAGTATAGTAAAACTAACACATTGTGATGTCCTTCTCCCCGTGTCTGCCTCCTCAGTGCACTGTTGGGAGACTTGATAATATACTCTGCTCTGCCAAGGCTTGGAGGGCTGATTACATGGCTAACACGGCGAGGGGAGTGGAACTGTCAAGACTCCCCCATTGCAGCTATGCTTCACATTTGCAGTGCTAGATGGTATTTGACATTTAATTTAGGAGCCTGGTTACCTAGATATAAAACTTTACTGTGATAATAGTGATAAAACCAGCTCAACTTTTATTTAAGGACCTGCCTCTCACCTGTCCCCTTCCCTTCCCTTTTCCTGTTAGTTTAGCCTCTCATTCAGTTAGGAAATAAAACTCAGGTTTGCTCAGCTAAAGAAGGTATTTTCTTTGATATCACAAAGCCAAACCTACAAAGCGCAGTTCTAATGTACTGCAATTCCATATATAGGTACTCGAATGTGTATATAAATATAAAATATGTGAACAGTGCCTCTGTCCTGGTAGATTCTGAATTTAGCCAGAGGGGGAAATTCATCAGGTCTCTGCAATGGCAAGAGAAATTCCATTCAGTCCAGTGCCCTATTATTATATGACTTTTGTTTATTTCTGCAGCAGATGAAAGAGATTCTGTAATATCTCTTTTTTTTTTTTTTTTTTTTTTGTGGCACCAGGGATTGAACTCACGACCTTGCGCTTGCCATGCAGGCGCTTAGACCGCTGAGCTAGATCCCCGGCCCTTACAATATCTCTTTTTAACAGAGCCCTATTAGTTAGACATTATGGTCCCTGTTTTTACATGAAGGAAGACAGATTTAGGTAAAATGACTTTTCCAAGGTCAAAGGACCAAAGGTACCTTTATCTGATTTGTAGAAGTTACTGGTTTGTTTTTTTTTTTAACCCATAGGGAGTGAATCGGGAATAGTATACTAACACAGAGTTTGTTCAGATTTTCAGGGACCAATTTAAATTGCTCTGACATGCTCTGTTTTTCTTTTATGGAGAAGGAGCACAGATGTTGGAGTCAGATGACATGAGTCCACGTACTAGCACTTATTACCGGTATCACTTCAATTTATTGTATAAAGCAGGAGTAAACATATGTTTTTATTAATGAGTGCCCTGACAATGGAAGCTTTTGTGGAGCTGGAGATTGATCCCAGACTTCAGACATGCTAGGCAAGTGTTCTACCACAGAGCCACATACCTAGGCCCCAAGTAGAAGTTTTTGAGGAGATAAGAAATGATGGAGGATCATTTGCTATCACAGCCTTTGCGAACTTGAAAACTATTTTAGCATCTATAGTTAATGAGCCCTGTGGTTCTTGGGTAAGCAAATTGTAAGCTCCCCAAGAGTGAAGAGAGTAGGATTTCAGTTTACACAGGAAAGGAAATACGCCAAGAGGCAAGTTGTGACGTTGAGGAACCTACTATGCCCATAGACTGATAGTAGATAGTAAGGAGTAGGTGACCCATTCTTTCTGTTCTGTTTGTGCTTTGCTTCCGTATCGTGAGGCTGGACTGTATCCGAGATGGTGCCCAGTGAGATCGTACCAAACTAGAAGAGGTGGCCAGTGCTCCCTGACAGCCTCTGGCCAATCACTAGAATGGGGGTAAGGAGCCTCTGCATGGACAGCCTTATTCTTCGCAGCTGGGGGTATCTAAGAAAATATTTTCTGTGCTTCCTTGGAAGATTAGAATCTGAACTCTCACGGTTAGAGGCTGTATTTTTTCTTTAGGAAAGCTTGTTGGGGGGCTTTTTGTGTGTGCTCAGTGCAAATCATATAGAAAATCATATAGAATCATGGTAACTGTCTAACACAGTAACTCTCCAGTTACTGTTGTCTGTGATCACAGAACACTACTGATGGTCTTGTGTGCCTGGAGGGTACACATGTATTATTTTATGTAAAGCTCAGGAGAGTTATTTTTGAGAACTACAGTACACTTCTTTACAAATGAAGAAACTTTTCCCTTAGTGAGGTTCACAAGCATAGAGTTGGCAGATCAGTCCTCACAATTGTTTTTGTACCACTTCAAACTCTGTAGTCTTGACCACTGTGCCTCTGTTGGGAAGAAGACTCGGGAAGAAAAAATATCTGTATCCCAGTGCCCTTTCTTTTTATCCTGTTCACGTGCAGTTATTTTGTAATTGTAGTTTCATTAGTATACAAATAGCTTGGCTTTCCCAAGAAGGCATTTGAGTATAAAACTGGAATGGAGGTTGAAAGGTGAGGTTTGTTTTAAAACTGCTTTAGTCTTAAGCCCATGAGAATAGTCCTTCTTTGTTTATTCACATTTAAGAGGTTTAGAATAGTATAAGTACACATACTTGCCTCCTCAAACTTTTAGTGTTGCTTTCTGCTTCCTACTTCCTACACAGTAGCTCCTGAAGCAGAAGCTGTGTTTTTTATTTTATGCTAGGTTCAGGTAGAAAGAAAACAGAAAAGCAAGGTGGAAAGGATGCTCTCTGTCTTACGCTAGGTTGATGCAGTCTTATGTATCTCTGGGGATTCATTCTTCTCCTTTCATATTCCTACAGTGTGGATCACCCAGAATTTTTTATACTTAGAAAAAATGGTACTCCAAAGATTGTGATCGTTGCCTTATTGCTACCCTAGTGCCAGATGAAGAAATATTACAGGAGTAAGCAGTAGTGTTGAGTCAGAGTGAACCCAGCGTGCCTGGTGAACTTCTTTCTGGTATATCTAGTTTGGTGCCGTATCATTGGGTTACACGTCAGATCGCCTTGGCAATCAGTTCACAGCAGCTAGCAGCAGTCCTGGGAGGAAAGGATGCTTAGTAGCAATACCAAAACCGTAGTGGTTAGATCTCTGTCTTTCTCACTAAGAGCTGCTCATCAGTCACCTGTGCCTGTGTCTCTGTCAGGTAACTGGGGCATGTAGTTGTTATCTACTTTATAAATGATTAGTAGATTCATTTTAAGTACTTATCAGGCATTTTCAAGTATAGTATCTCCAAGAAGCATGATCCTGAGTCTCTAATACTGTGTATGTATATACGTGTTTTCAGATGGACCTGTATTTTTGTGTTTGTGTGTTGAGGGAGAACCATGAATGCAAGGAGATTTAGAAGAAGCTTAGGGTTGTATTGAGGAAGGTGGTAAGGAACAATATATAGTTTGGCTCAAGAACCTAAATTTAGAGTTTTAGGAAGAAGTAATCTGGAAGAAACAGAAGGAAGATGAATTGTTCTGACTGAAACTTGGGGTTCCTATTTGAGAGAATCTGATTCTGAAAGTCAAAGATATAAGGCAAGCCAAGAGTATATGAGTCCACCAAGGTGAGAGGTACATGTACTCATTAAGACTGAATGGATCAAGAGGAGAATGTTAGGTCGAGGTCAGTGAGCTAAGAATTCAGGGCCAAAGAAGGAGAAAAAAAAAGTTGTTCAAGAAGATGCTTTACTTTAGGTAGAAGCACAATCCTAACCAGTTTCTTCAAAATCACTCTGTAACTGTGGTTTAGAATTTTGTTTCAGCAAGTTAGTGCTGCAGTGAGGAGGAAGACTGAATTAAAAGGTTCATATAGGATAGGCAGGCAGGATTAAAATGGAGCGATGAAGAGTAGATCTGGATATTAGAAAGCAGTGGGGGAGGGATGCAAAGTAAAGGAGATTTTCATGGATATGGGGGACAATTCTTTCTCAGCCAGCCTGGTGGAGGGCCAGATGAGGAAGGATGACTTTAGCCATTCAGTCAGCATGTGTTCCCCACTGTTCTGTGTAAGGCTCTGGGCAGTATCTCTCTCCCACCCCATGAGTAAATTAGGAGAGTACTTACCTGGAGGGGAGAAAATAAAATTGACTCCAGTTTGTAGCCTAGGTGACTACCTAAATTGTGGCATCATTAATCAGAACAGAACTGGAGTGCTTGTAATCCCATTACACAGAGATAACCACTTTTCCATCATTTTGATGTCTTTGTTATCATCTATTGTAAAAAATAAAAAGTTACAATTGCATCTGTAAATACCATTGTTGCTTCTTTGAGAGGATTCTTGAAGTAACTAAGTGGATAACTGAGATAGAGATCTCATGCCATTAATAAAATAGAGGTGCTTCAAGGAAATGAACATACAAGTAGCTGCTTTTGCCTGAGACTTGTAATGAAGTTAAGAAAGATGGTTTAAGGGAGAGTTTAAATTTTTACCATTCTCACCCAAGTATTTTTACCATTGTAAAACCCAAGTAAGTCAAGCTCCCAACTGGGTCAATGAAAGTGATACATCACTGAGAATGTTGGTGATAGGATGTGGGAGGGAGTCCATGTCTGCTGCTGTTTCTCAGGGACTTGATAATTTTCTAACCTAGAAAGTAGACAGCTGTTTTATTCACAGCCAGTGGTTCTTGCAGGCATGATAAGATAGACGGCCTGGGACATCTTGAGTCCATTGAAGATGACATCTGTCCTCCTTGCTGGTGAAGCTTTTCCCTAGCCTAACCTCGCAGGAGGCTGGCAGCAGTCTGGAGGGCGCTCTCTGAGTACAATGGCAGAATAAATGCCTGAAACTATGTAGAATTATAACTTTGAGCTGCCCAATTTCAAAGTTTCTGTGGATGCTGGCAAGTTGGCAAGTTGAGAGGACATTGTGCTGCTGGAATGAGGAGAGTTTGTAGCATTGAAAAAGTTCTGTTTCCTGCCTTTTTTGTTTTCTCTATTTTAGAATAATGGCCATTCACATGAGAAGTGGGAGTAAAATGCAGTTTTCAGGAGAAGCATTTAGAGTAATCACTGTCTATTTCTTGCACACCCCAATTTTTAAACAGTCATTTCTGGAGTGGCCTCTTTTAAACCTTTCAGGAATTTTGTCTAATAGGCAAATGTTTCTGAAATATTTCATCAGTGTAGACTCGAATGCCTTGCTTTTGTGTAGCTTTCTGCTCCTGAGTCTCATCTATCTTTCAGTTTATCTCAGCAGTACTTTTTTGGAACCAATCTTTCTTAAGCCATGATACTCTCTAACTAGTATGCTTCTTGTTTTTATACTCTGCCACTAATTTTAAAAAGGAAATAAAACCTTGGTTTCCTGCAGGCCAGCTAGCTAGAAGTTACTGGCTTCCAGCCCAGGTCAAATACATTGAGTGGGTGTTGTTTTTAAATGTAAACTTCTTAATTCAAGGTTTTATGTGTTTAATTATGTATGTGTAAAGTGCCAGTCTGTGTGCCTCTTGGGTTTGGTCTAGTTTGGAAGTATTTTAAATACAACAGTATATAGAAAGAAACATGGGATAAGATTTAACTCTTAAATGTGAATACTTTATGCCAAGCTTCACTTAAGGGAATAGCATCCCAATGGGGATAACAAGAGACTCATCCTTTCAACTGAGGAAACATCTCGATTAGGAAGAAATGAACTTGAAGAGCCAGAACCAGTCAGAAAGCAATTATTATAGGCAACATGTTGTAGCAAAAAACACACTAGACTGTACCAGAGGAAAGTTCCTAAATGTGATTTGATTACTGTACTTCCTAGACTCAGGATATTCACTAGCATGTTCTGGCCATCCACAAATAAGCCACCAAATTTTTCAAATTACAATGCTATCTTTGAGTAATTTCAGTATAACACTGTATTTAAGTAATAACATGGTATTTAACTTTAATGCAGCTATGACAAAGATACAGCTCCTTGCTTTCTAGTAAGGAGGCTGAAGGTTTTTACAACTTGGGGGCCAGTTGACCAAAGGGAGGAGGCTCCTTTAAGATTTAATTTATGTTGAGGATGAGATCACTGGGGTGAAATTTCCCTGGAGATGCTGTAGAGTGCCCTAGGAAACACTTCAAAGAGGAGGGGGAGATTTTTCTTTTAATCAGAATAGTTCCTGCTTTGGGCATTACTGTATTATACTTTGAGGTTTTGCACTAAGATTTTGTTCTGAGTGAGGAAAGTCTGGCTTTAAAGAGATTTGATACTTACTAGCAGATGCTGCATAAAAGGAACCTTTCACATCGCCAGATTGATCATTCTATAGTACATCCAGCTCTCTCTTCTCCGAATATGTAGAATTTTCTCTCTTTGTGTAACATCACGTGTAGTTATAGTCAAGAGAGTAAGAATGTCACTCTCACTTTTGGGGAACTGTGGAAAAGGCTGAATAGGTCACGAGAAACCCACTTAGAATGATGTCAGGAGCTTCCAGGTGCACAGACCAGCATGAAGCACCCACTGCTTTTGCAGAACTGCAGAATTTTTAGTGAGATGGAGTTTTGATGGCAAGGAAATGGACTGCAATGTGAAAAGGAGTTTTGGAAGCAGTAGTTTGTTTCCTGAGCACCTGACCTTCTACATCCTGAGTCTCCCAGGGAGTCTTTTCTCTGGGCTCTAAATTTGGATGAGTGCTGTGATCCACATGATTATTTGTAGAATTTTGGTCTAGGTTGTAGAACATCTATTTGTTAGTGTAGGAGTGGGAAGATGACATAAAGTTTTTTATAGAGTACAGTAGATTAGCCTTCAATTCTCATTTGTGGTTTGCTTTTTGTAAATTAAAGCTGTCGTGTTGAAAAACCAATGTAAAGCAGTGGGATATAGAGTTAATTTTTAAAGCCTGTATTAATTCACCTCTTGCAGTCTGGTTCATGGTTTTCCTGCCTGTTGTCAGTTTCCCAACTTTGAATCATATGGGTATATGCAATCTAGTAAAATAGATTGTAGTCAGTTTTTATTATGTTCTCAGTTTTTAGTTACTTGAAACCATTAAGGGAGATTATCATGCATTCAGAAAAGTTTATTCCTCAGTAAACTTTTCAGATTTGGTCTCCAAAAGGTTGTATATCATTTAGGACTCTACATCAAGTGTATAAATCCATTGGTAGATGGTAACCATCATGCATTCATAACACCACTAAAATACATACAGTAAAAATAAAAAGGAATTACAGAATTTATGGGGCCTTAAATAACATTTAGCATTTTTCCTTTCCTTTTTCTGCGGCACCAGGGAGAGCACCTGCAGATAGCATATGAATTCCTGAGGGTTTATGTCACTTAGGCACTTGATATATCAGTGGATATGTCCTGTAAGCCTTCTTCTGCATTGACATCCTTGTAGCAGTATTACAGAAGCTGCTTAAGATAACAAGTTTGTTTCTGTTTTTAAGAGGCTAATTAAAAATGCTCCCCACCTTCTGTCTTTCCCTTCCTCAGTCTTTTTGGCTAGGTTTTCCCAATTGGATTTCCTTTGACAAACTGTCCTGTGAACAGATGAAGAATAAGAGTGAAGTCTTTCCCTCTCCCATAAGTTTCCAAATGTGGCTATGTCCTTATCTATAAAAAAGGGGTGCACTTAGATGACAACTACTTTCTCTTCCAGGTCTAAAATTTTCTCTTGGTCTTTCTCTTTTTATCTGCAGTTCTTTATCTTCCCTGCTCCCTATCTCAGCTTCTCATGTGTAGCTGTTTACAAGTACTCATTAAGCTGGGAGTAGCTTCATTGGTAGAACTTGCCTAGTATGTGCTTCACTATGGGTTCCATCCTTAGTACTGCAAAAACCAAAAATAACTGCAATTTATTTTAAAATAAACATGGTTGTAAAGAAGCCTCAACACATGCAGTTGCAGGCAAGATTTGGAGTGTTTAGAAGTTGTAATCTTGATAGTTTCTTGGTTTGTCTTTTGTGTACATTAGCCAAAAATAACTTACAGTTGTATTTTGTTTATGGAACACAGTTGTAAAATAAAACAGTGACATAGTTGCACCTATCAGAGATTTAAAAAGTTATTATCCAACATTGATGAAACTATGGAAATGCTTACTTTCATATTGTTGGAATCTAACTGTTGCATCTTTTTTGGAGGGCAATAACAATATTTTTATAATGCATGATTGAAAAATACAGTGTAAGTTTAAAAACCTTTCTACAATAGAAGACACATTGCCATTTATCTGCCTCAATACTTCCCCTTGCGTCGAGAACATCCCATTGTTCTTGCCACTTTCTGAAGCAATTCTGGAAGTCATCTTTAGTTGTGCTGTTTTGACTACCTTCATGGCCTGAATCTATTCAAAACATTTACCTTTCATGGTCATTTTAGCTCTGGGCAAGAACTGGAAGTTGCATGGTCTCAGATCCAGTGAATAATGTTGTATAGAGCATAATGTTATCCAACAATGTTTTTATGAGCCTGCCTTTCTGTTGGATAGTGGTTGTCATCAGCACTGAACTTATTTTTGATCATAGCTCATAAAAACACTGACAAAAGAGAACTCCCAGAACTGCTTCAGGAAGTGGCAAGAACAGTGGGACAAGTGTGTTTAAAGCAACGAGGCATATTTTGAGGTAGATTAATGGAAATGTATGTTTTACTGTAGTAAATATTTTAAATTTAAATATTCACCGTGTATTTTGATCACAACTCATAGAATTTATATAAATTGTGTCAGTGACTTCTGAAGTCTCTGAAAAAGTTCCTATTTTAATATTAAGACATATGCAGGGGTGTTACTGCTATATCATTTATAATAGTGAAAATTTGGAAAGATCCTTTATTTCTGTCAAGAGAGGAATGGACAATAAGAGTATTTTACGTATCTTCATTTTACAGATAGTAAAAATAATACAGGGCATGATGCTGATCTGCATGCACTATCATATTGTAAGTAGAAAAGCAAGAAACAGAACTACATTTCACTGTGGTTCATTTATGTAAAACCTACATAATTATCTATATTCATATATAGCTTTATAGAAAAATGGGAGGAATACACACCAAACTGTTAACCTTAATTGGAGAGAAGAAGAATTCCATTTTTATTACATATACACAGGTATTTCTTAAAAGAAGTTTACAGGAACATCAAAGATGGCGGAACAGTAAGCAGCAGAGTAAACAGTCTCTCTGAGAGAAACAGTTCAGATGCTGGAATACAGCATCATGGAGAGGACAAGAAGGAAGGAAGTGTGTACTCTGGACCCAGGAAGAATCTAAAATATGAATTGAA
>RJWT010009530.1:0-25114 GCA_004365215.1 Cuniculus paca | reverse complement strand
AGCTAAATAAACCTTCCCTTGCTTCACTTTGGGTGTCAGGTGTTTTGTCCCAGCAATGAGAGAAAAGTAACCAAGACACAATTGTATTTTAATAATATGACATTTTGACAATTTTGCATCTTCTCCATGAACATGGAATATCTGTTTATTACATTTTATTCATGTTCTGTAGATATTCTTATGTCGATCTTACTGTTAGATTTATAATTATTACAATTTAGAGGGTACTAGCGTGAATGGTATTATGTTTTCACTTTTTTTTTTTTTCTGGCACTGGGGATTGAACTCACGACCTTGTGCTTGCCAGGCAGGCACTTAGACCACTGAGCTAAATCCCCGGCCCTGGTGTTTTTGAGACAGGGTCTCACTATGCCGTTCAGGCTTCCCTTGAGCTCACTTTGTAGCCCAGGCTGGTGTCGAACTCACAACGATCCGCCTGTCTCTGCCTCCCGAGTGCTGGGATTACAGGCGTGAGCCACCACGCCTGGCTGTTTTAACTTTTAAATTGCACTTGTTCATTGCAAATATACAAGCAAGTGATTGACTTTATTAATCTTATGGCCTACAACTTCATCATAATTACTTATTAGTTCCATGACTTTAAAATTGATTCTGTTTAGTTTTCTACCTAGATATTCTTGTCACCTCTGAAATGATGATCTTTTTTTTCTCGTCAATCTGTATACCTTTCTCACTTTCCCTTCCTTTCCCTTTTTACTCTTCCGTCTAGTTTCTCACTATTAGGTGTGATTTTAACTGTGGACTCTTTAAAATTTTTTTTTAATTTTAAAAACAAAACAAAACAAAGAAAATGATAGAAATGATACAGAATTTAAAAAATATAGTAGGAAATTAACGCTAGTTAATATATTGCATATTGTTATCTTAGAAATAGTTGTTCAAATTACAAGATTTAGACGTGAAAAAATGATCAAACAAATAATGAAAACACAAACTGTTCTTTTTGATGCATTGGTTAGGAAGAACCAACATAGTGAAAGTAGCCATATTCCCAAAACTGTTATACAGATTTAATGCAATTTCGATCAAAATTCCAATAGCATACCTCACAGAATTAGAGAAAACAATCCTAAAATTCATCTGGAACCAAAAGAGACCTAGAATAGCAGAGGCAATCGTGGGCAACAAAGGCAAGGCAGGAAGCATCACAATCCCTGACTTGAAATTATACTACAAACCTTCTGTGATAAAATCAGCATTGACCTGATGAGGATCAATGGAACAGATTAGAAGATGCAGACACAACTACAGAGACACTCAGCCACCTTATCTTTGACAAAGAGGCCAAACATGTTCACTGGAAGAAAACCATTTAATAAATGGTTCTGGAAAAACTGGCTTTCCACATGCTGAAGTCTAAAACTAGACCCATTTCTATCACCAGGCACTAAACTGAAGTCAAAATGGATCAAAGATCTAAATATTAAAATAGAAACACTAAATCTACAATGTAGGTAGAAATCTTAAAAACTGGACTCTTAAAATGTTCTTTGTCAAGTTGAGAAAGTTTCCTTCTATTTGTAGTTTGTGGAAAGTTCTTTTATCGTGAATTGATACTGAATTTCATCAAATGCTTTTGTGTGTCTATTAATAGAATCATTTGATTTTTTTTAGTTTCTTGACATGGTGCATTGTGGTGTATGATTCTTTTTGTAAATTTTTGGACTCAATTTGTAATATTATGTTGATTAGTTTTGGATCTATACTCACCACTAATATTAATTTGTAACTTTTTTTTCTTAGAATGCCTTTGGCTTTGGAATTAGGGTAATGCTGACCTCCTATAATGAATTGAGAAGCATTCTTTTGCTTCTGTTTCCATGAGAGAGTGTGAAAAAATTGATATAATTTCTTCTTAAATATTTGTTATAATTTATCAGTGAACCCAGTATGAACTATCATGCTTTTAACTTGAGAATGTCTTAGTTGGTTTTCTTGTTGCTGAAACAAAATATCCAATACTCAAAGTTATTTATTTACTTATTTTTTGGTACTGGGAATTGAACTCAGGGCCTTACACATGCCTGGCAGGTACTTATGCTGCTGAGCTATATCCCCAGCCGCTAACACTCAAAGTTAAAAGAGGAAAGGTTTATTTCAGCTCACATTTTGTAGAGATTTTAGTCCATGGCTGACTGGCTCCAAGGCAGAGTGATATGACAGAGAGGCATCAGAGAAGAAATAGTTCATAGTGTGGCCGGCAGAAGGTAGTGAGTGAATTAGTGAAGCAGCGAAGCAACGCCAGCAGCGGGAGCCTTTCTGTCCCTTTTATCCTTTCCAGACTACAGGTCCTCTGGTAGTGCCATTCATACACAGGGAAGACCTTTCCATTATCCACACTCAGAGCTATGCCAAACTAATCAGTGGGCTAATTTAGTAGTCACACACCCTTAATCTCAGCATTGTGCAATTTAGTCCCATCGTCACACAACCACCTCCCAAAACTCTCAGCTGTGAGTTAATAAATGAGGCTTTGGGGGCACGTCTAGGCATAAGCCATAACAGAAAAGATTATTAATTATCAGTTTAATTTATTAAATGTGAGTCTAGTCAATTGTTTTTGTCTTTTTGTGTGAGTTTTGACAGATTTTTTTATCTAGAACTTGTGAGCATGGGATTGTTTATAATATTCCTTTTATTAACCTTTTAATGTGCATGGGATCTGTACATGGCCTCTTATTACTATTCCTTATTTTATTTCTTAGATTAGTAAACTGAATCTCCTCTCTCTCCCTCCCTCTCTCTCTCTCTCTCTGTCTCTCTCTGTCTCTTTCTGTCTCTCTCTGTTTCTCAAAGTAGCCTGGATAAAGGTTTATAGATTTTATTGATCATTTCAAAGGATGGACTTTAGGCTGCATTGAATTTTTATATTAATTTCCAATTTTCACTTTTATTGATTTTTGCTTTAGGTTTTTTTTTTTTTCCTGCGTATTTTAGACTTAACATCCTCTTCTAGTTTCCTAGGAGGGGCGCTTAGTTCATCAATTTTGAATCTTTTCTCAAATATAAGAATTGAAAAGTATACATTTATCATTAAACACTACTTTCACTGTACTCTATACATTTTGATTAAATTGTATTATTTTCATTTAGTTCCAAGTATTTTAAAGTATTTCTTGGGATTTCTTTAACTCATGTGCTATTTAAAAGTATATGGTTTAAACTTATTTATTTTTGGATTTTCTAGTTCTCTATTATTGATTTATATTTTGATTAATACTATTATAGTCTGAAAAATAAACACTGTATGAGGTTTGTTTGTTAAAAATTTGCTAAATTATGTGATATAGCCTAGACTGTGATCTATCTTGGTGACTATTCCATGAGAACTCAAAAACGGATGTGTAGTCTGATGTTATTAGATGAAAAACTCTATAGAAGTCTATTGCATCCAATTGACCGATGGTGCTATTGAATTTAATTATTTTTACGGCTGCTGTATGTGTTTATTTCTGATAGAAAAGTATTGACATCTTCTGTCATAATGATGAATTCTATTTTTTCCTTGCAACTCTCTAGTTTTTGCAATTGATATACATGGTTTGGCACATACATGTTAAACATTATTATGACTTTTGTTTTTCTGGAAATAGGGTCTCACTATGTTTTTCAGGCTGGACTTTAACTTACTACGTAGTCCAGTCTGGCCTCACACTGTGGCAAACCTCTTGCCTGAGCCTTCCAGCTGGTGGAATTTTAGGCTTGAGCCATTATGCCTAGTTTATTTTGGCTTCTTGAAGAATTTATCCTTTTATCATAATTGTACTGTTTTTATTGCTGATAATTTTCCTAGTTTTAATGTCTACTCTGTCTGAAAATAATGTAATAACTCTAGCTTTTTTTGATTAATGCCAGCATGGAATACTTTTCTCCTTTACTTTTAATTTTTTGACTTAAAAGTGGGTTAAAGTAGCTTAAATTTAAAGTTGGTTTCTTGTAGACTTTGTATATTTGGGTCTTGTTTTTTTGTCCACTTTGACGATTTCTGTCTTCTATGACAGAGACACTTCTAAGAGTGTCTTTACTCTTTCTATGTCTTCCATTACTTAAGCAAGTAATTTATTGAAAATATTCTATTTGCTTTTTTCTCTTAGCTTATCAATTATAAATATTTTTTCTACCTTTAAATTTAAAAATGGTGGAAAAACTTTTAATTTTATCTTCGATTATTCCTTGTCCAATGCTTTTTTCCCCCCTTTATATAGATCTGAGTTTCTATTTGTAATCTTTTCCTCCTTAAGAAGTTCTTGTAACATTTACTGCAAGACAGATTTTATGTTAACAAAATTCCTCAACTTTTATTTTTCTGAGGAAGTTCATTTCTTTTTACTTTTAAAGTTAATTTTATAGAATACAGAATTCTATAATTTCTCTCACTCAGGTTTTGTACGTTTACTTTGCTCTCTTCTTGCTTGCATGATTTCTGAGGAGAAACTGGATGTAATTTTTAGTTTTGCTTGATTATACTAGCTATAATCTGAAGCTTTATTCTGTTATGTATTACCTCCATGGTCCAAAAATTGATGGTAATATAAATATCGAAATCAGTTATGTACCTTTTGCAGCCTGGCTTATTATTTACATTTGACATAATTTTAACCAGGCATAGTTAACATAAAACTTTTATGAGGTTTGCATAGAAACCGTGTGTCTCAATGGAGAAATCTTTATAGATTTTGGCTTTACATAGCCAAAATTCAGAATTAGCATTAACACTTATGAAACCACTGTTTTCTTAGGGGCAGAAGTGCAAGTGTTGTTTTTATTTGTAATACACATTTTTAAGCATTCTTATTATATCCATGTTTAAATATTTCATAAATGTAAAAAGAATCTTGGCTATTTAGAACTTTTTGATGTTGAAGTTATTCCTCTGATTTTTTTTATCTTACATAAAAACTGTTCTATTGTAAACAAATATTTCAAATAAATTTTATTTCTATTTAATGGAAAATATAAGATTAACTGAAAGCATTTTACTTTTCATAAGTTATATCTTTCAAAGTATATTATTTAAAAAAATCTGAGTGTAGTGCATTCTGTGTAATAATGTGAATATTTAAAACACAAACCTACCTCTTTCTTCTACTTCGCATGCACACACACACTACACATACATCACATACAGTACACGTAAGTTCATCATGAGCAAGAATAATGAATTTTTATTGTTGGAGATGTAGTTTCTTACACTTTATGAATGTTTGACTTTACAAATAAGAATATTAGCACATTTACCATTGAGTGAGAGTATCAGTAACTGTCAATTTGTTAAAAAAAAAAAGCAGCTGGAACTATTGAAGAATTTATGTTGAAACTGTACATAAGTTTGAGAAGTATTTCTAATTTAACAACACTAACTGTTCCAATTAATGCACTTGATGTATCTTTCCTTGATTAATTGCTTTTTAGTTGGGTTCAAATGTATTTTATGTTTTTAGAATACAAGTCTTACATTTCTTTTGAGGAACTTATGCTTGATATTTTTCTTTTTGTTGCTATTGTAAATGTAACTATATACTTATTTCTTTGAAAATAAATGAGTAAAGATTATCTTGGATATTTTTGGCATATCTGTTTAAACAAGATATGTTCAATAGAAGTGACTTCACCTCTATGTCTTCTTCAGTACTGTTATGGAAATATTAATTATTGTTTAGAAAGAGTGATTTCTTCAGAAACTGAGTACTAACTTTTGCCTTTATATCTTATTACTACTGGTCATTATTAATCTGTTATTTTTATAATATTTTCTTGCCTTCTTGCTTTGAGACTGTTGTTAATTCCTTTACATTGTTGTCATTATCTTAGCTCCTTTTTAATTAAGTGCAGACTTTCTAGCTGCTGTGTATGCTTATGAAAATTTAGTGAAGTAGACTTTCCTGAAATTGAAACAAAATGACTGATTTTTAAGGATTTTGTCATCTTTGGGGCCGGGGATCTAGCTCAACGGCCTAAGTGCCTGCCTGGCAAGCGCGAGGTCCATGAGTTCAATCCCCGGTGCCGCAAAATAGAAAAAAAAAAGGATTTTGTCATCTTTTTAGTTACTCTTGATCAAGTTTCTGCTTTTCCACTTTGTATTAGTGAGTGGGGTCATTTGATAACCGATTTCCATCAATGTCAAGTATTTAATAAAGTCTTCTACCTGTTAATATTTATGATGTAAATGCAATCTATGAGGCTAATGGAAATTTTTAACATTGTGGCATATGTTTTATAACAAAAATTACATTTAAGTTAATATAAGTAGTTTAGAAGTTTTTGTGTTGGATTCAAGCTATTTTTGCAACTGCCCTAGAAATATCATTCACATAAAGACTTGTGGTTGGTACTGAATGATAACAAAAACTAACTTAGGTAATTCAAACATTCTACTCAGAGTTCACCTTTATAAACCAGAACTTCCTGGTCCGCTAGTACAAAGCCTGCTCTAATTCTTAGAATGCCTGTGTCTCTAATTTACATTTTTCCCCAGGAGTACTTGGTAAACCTACAGCAAACCAGTGCTCCTAGTAATGTACTAGTGACCTTTGAAAACATGATCTAAATTTCTCAGTTACCGTGTGGTGGGAAAGAAGAGTCAGAAAAGAAACTGCTTTTTAGCATCAAAGAATGTTTCTGGTATGCATGTTACTTACTTTCAAATAGAATGTTTTTAATTAGTTTTAAGGAAATACTGAGGTTCTATATGGAAAACTTATTTCAGTTTATTATTTTTTATTTCTAGGTGGAGCACCAGTATTCCCATAAATTCACAGTAGTGGTATTACGTGCCACCAAAGTGACAAAGGGGACTTTTGGTGACATGCGTAAGTATCTTATTTGCTTTATTTTTGAAAATGCTTAGTTATGGTTCAACTTCCAGTTGCTTGACTTCCTTGATGAGCCAGGGACTTTCCCTTCTTTAATTATGATAATTTTTGAGTGATAACATTTTGAACAGTGCTCTGATGGTGATGTCTGCCAGAATAGCATTTTACTCTGGTTTTACAGAAGCTGAAAGTACTTGCAGTCAAAGTGACTAGTGTGTGACTGTAGATCTTGTGCAATTCAGAGTTCTAATTCTGTTTGGAGAGTGCTGAGTCAAGACTTCAGACAAGCTGCCTCTGTGAGATATTGTGCTTACAGCATTAAAAATAGTTTATTTCTTAAGCCTCTGAGTGTGTTTATAATGTATGGGCTAGCTAGAAACCGATGTAGGACAGCCTGGTATGATGTGTACTACAGTTTAAGAATGACTTAGTAGGATTAACGTCTTAGCAGTATCCTTCTTGCTTTTAAAAACAAGTTTCCTCGTGAATTTTACAATTCAAATTGTTTGGGTTCATGGAGATAGAAATATAAAGAAAAAATATATGATAGTGGATCTAGATTATTGTCTAAATATGGGAAGGACAATTTGCCCTTGGCACAAGTTTTGCAGAAAGAATAAGATTGTAATTTAATACTGTGGTAAACAGGGACCCCTTCCCTGTGAATTTGCTGCCTGTTTTGTTTTCCTTTGCTCTCACACAACAATCAACACAGATGACTTTCTAAGACCTCATGGGTGTGGGAATTTCTCTCCACTACCACGTGTGGAATCCCACAGGTCAAGGACTCAGTTCCTACCACCGCCCCACAATCTCAAACATACTTTAGATACCAGTTGGAAGCCTGAGATTGTTTTACCTGTGCATCCGATCAGTGGTCTAACAATCTGGATTCCCATAAACTCCTCCTTGGATGTGGTTAATTTGCTC
Organism: Cuniculus paca; assembly: GCA_004365215.1. Lineage (NCBI taxonomy): Eukaryota > Metazoa > Chordata > Mammalia > Rodentia > Cuniculidae > Cuniculus > Cuniculus paca. The sequence continues at coordinate 17,351 of RJWT010009530.1, read as the reverse complement.
AAGCAGCTCATAGAACTCAGGGAAACACTCCACTTTGTTTTGAGGGATACAGATGAAGGGTTGTACAGGGTGAGGTACAGGAGACAGGGTATAGGACAGCCACACTTTCTTCAACTGTCACCCTTCAGGATCCTCTTAGTGTTGGCTAGTGGAAGCTCCCTGAACCTTGTCCTTCGGGTAATTATGCAGACTTCATTGCATATTCAGTGCTAATAGACGGGATAGGGAAAGCCAGCAAATGCTGTCTACTTTAGGATTCTTAGCCTCTCTATGCAGCTTTCTTCCCTGTAGTATATGCAAAGGACTCCTTTGGAATGAGAGGGGGTTTAAGATCTACGGGTAGATCAGAGCACTTCTTTATGGAGTGCTGCTAGGGAGAAAAATGAAGGAAGATTAGCGTTTCTGGGACCTGCCTTGAGAAGTTCTAGTTTCTATGGTTTGCCTAAGAAAGGAAGTTATAAACCAGAAGCTATGAACTAAAACGAAGAATATATATCAGAATATCAAACCTGCAGATGTGACATTTTAAAAAAAATTTTATTCTTTTTTTTTGGTACCACGAATTGAGTTCAAGACTTTGCACTTGCCAGGCAGGCAATATGCCACTCAGCTATATCTCTGGCCCTCAATGTGACATTTAAACCAGTATCTTTTTATTATGGATTTTTAATTAGTACATATTTGTCAGACATAATATTTACATATATCATAGGGAGTTTGTGTGTGTACATAACTCATCTTACATTGTTTTAAACCAATATCTGAAAAAATATGTTGATGGTGACAGCAAGAAGTTTCAGGGAGAGAAAACAGCATATTTAAAGGCAGCAGAAGAGCAAAGTGTTTCTCAGAATCTACTACAAGCCCAACATTGTAAAAGATAGCAAAACCCTTTACTGGAGGAGAAAGGAGATCCCAAGACAAGGAATAGGGGATTTTATATGAGATTTTACTAAATATGTAAAGGAAGGATTTGATGGCATTAAAATGGCAAGTCACACAATTGGATTTTCATTTAAAAATATTCTTACCATAGCATATTAAATATATCAAAATATTTTGGAGGATAATGTGAAAAAAGTTCTTTTTTCAGAAAATAAAGGACACTTGAGCTCATTGAAACAACAATGGAAAAAGGAACAGAGAGGGAAAAGTTAAATGCCAATAGAAAGAATGTGAGATCTGTACCTCAGCCATCAACAAAATGAACGTAAAAGTGATTATGAAGTTGGGAAATGTCAGAAGTGAGGAGAAGGAGAGCTCCTCTCCAAAGGCACAGGTTTTGGATGTGCAGTGGTTTTCATTTGAGGGGAGGCAAGCAAGGGCAAGCTCTTCCCAAAAATTCTGAGTCAGACTCTTACATTTGAAGTTTTAGTCTTCAGTCCATACTTTTTTTTTTGTCAATGCTTTTCTTAAGCTATTTTCTTGTTTCGCTTTTTTCCACTTCTTTGCATTTTCATTACTTTAAATGAGATTACTGAAAAAAAGTGCCCTGTGGAAAAGAAGTCACATTAGAAGGCATATTTAGTGACTGGTATCCCCTGTGACCTTAAGAAAATATGCAGACCTTACAACCCAGCAGTCTGTACTGTTACTTAAAAAAGCCATTCTTTATACTGTAAAATACCATGTTGCCAGGTATGCAAAAGACAGGGCTAATTTGACTTTTAAAAATACAGTTATTATCTTTTAGACAAAGCAGCAGCAGAAGCCTTTGGTTTTCAGTGCAGAATTCTATTATATAGAGAAGATATGTGTTACTATGCTTAAAATCAGTCTAAAAGCAGTTTAAATTCCATACGGTGTGAGTCTTTCAAATACCATGGATCAAATTCCTTAGCAATTTCCATAGGCTCCCAGAACTTGGCCAGTGGTCAGTTACTCTAACGTACTGGGAACAGAGTAATGCGGTTGTGTCATTTTGCATAATGCTGTAGTGTATGTGATACAAATTAGACTCTTGAACTATATATGGGCGGTCTCATTTTAAAGTAAAGGCTCTTTGGAAGAAATAGCCACTAGAGATTGATTGGACGCAAGAGAAAGGACCCTCTTAAAGCATTCTGTTCAAATGTTTATTCAGCATTTAAAATTCAGTGTGACTTGTTTGTTTTCTGAGGGGTGGGGTGTGGTGCTAACCTCTCACATCAACAGAAAGAGTTTGTCAGCAGTCAGAGATAGGGAGAAGGGTCAAGGAGTTTCTGAGGAATGAATTTCCCGATGTTTAGTCTGAAAGAATGAAGCCACAATTTATACTTCAAAACACTTTATTTTTGAGAAGTTTTAAGAGGCTACGGTGGGGAAAGATACAAGCATACTCTTCTGGGAAGGATTTTGATGATACTGCTGGATGAGCTTGACCTATACAAATTACCAAGTACTATGTAAGCTGTATTTAGCCTATTGGTATATAATAGTTCTTTGAAGACAGACAATAGAACTTTAAAACTATTTAAAAAATCCTAAGACCTGAAAGACCAGGATAACAGAACCCTACACTCTATTCTGTTTTAAAGTGTCTACATTTATTTTAAAAGGCAAATTTCCATCAAGTTCTTTTTGTCGGTAAAGAAGAATGGAAGATTACTGTTGTGGCTCTGTGTTTTGCTTGTGTATGTGTGGACTTTCTTAAGGATGCCGCACAAAGCAAAAGCTATTTCCTGTTATAAAACTATATGAGTTTTCTTTGTTTAGATAATATTAAAATTATAGCAATTTTTATTTTATTCCTTCATAAATTATTCTAGAAATACCCTTCTACATTATTAAACTATCACAATAAACCCAGTAGTCCTCCATGAACTGTCTTTAGAGGGAGAAAAGGAAGCAGTTTAATCATAACCTCTCATTCATTTTCTTGTTTTCACCTGGTGGCGCTGGGTCAGGCAGGAACAAGACAGTCATGGTTTCCTAGACATGGTTGCTCATCTCTACTAAAATGTACCATCTGTCTGCAGAATGCAGTGCCAACCCCATTTTATGTGCTTGTGCTCAAGGTTAATATAAAGAAGCTGTTTGAGGTTCAAATTTGTTCCTGAGTCAAAAATCACTGTCATATTGTTGTTTCAAAAACAGTTTTTAATTTTGAGATCTTAATAAAACTCTTACTTCTAAAGTTATATAGGAAATTGTAGAAGTGACGCGAAATAGGCAGTGTGGTGACATAGGTTAGGGGCTAAGTGTTGGGTGGATGGATGTTAAACTCTGTATTCTGTAGTATCTCTTTTCTCTCCTAACAGAGGATATATGATTGTGGACTACCACATGGACAGACTTTCTGTTGGTCAGTGTTTTTCCTGCACCTGTATTAAATGGAACTGACAACAACCCTCATTTTATAATCAAATGAAATAGCTTACTCAAATGTGGTAGCTACTTCACTGAATTTCTGTTCCTTCTAAAAGGTGCTAATGGTATAGATAGCTAAGTTAGGTAGAAATATTGTAAGCAGTCGCACAGGAATAGGCCCTTACTAGGTAGCACCATGCTTCATTCTTATTATTTAAGATCGGTTAAGATAGTCGTGTTTTAAAATGATAAAACACCACATAAATATTATATATTTTAGTGTATCAATTACAGACATGTACTGAGGATTTTTTCTTGTCTGGTCTCTTTAAATATACATTGAACTCATCTCTTTGCAGAATTAGCATAATAAATATTGGAACTCCCAAGGATAATTATCAGATTGCAGGTGGATCTCACTTTTCATATTTATTGAGGAGACAACGGGGAGAAATATGAACTTATCTTATTTAAGACAATTTTTTAAGATTGTATTGCTTGCTATCTTATAGTGTTCTTTTAAGATTTTCTTAAGAAGTTTGGGCTTTTATTTTTTATAATGACCATGCCTATGTGTAAATAATATTTTATTTCAGGTGAACTTGGATCAAGTTCCTAATTTCCAAGTGGCTGTGCGATTTGTAGCTCTGAAGTGGACTTAGTCCTCCAAAACAATGTTTCTTAAATTTTAGTATCTACATTAATCACTAGGGGATCGTGTTCAAAATGCAGATTCTGATTTAATAGGTATGAATAGATTGTGCATTTTTGTTGCACAAAACATGTAGATACTTCTCATCCAAGGGTCATATTTTGAATGAAAATAGAGGTCTAGGCAGCTCTTCTATTTTATCCTGAGAGCTGTGGGACTCTTGCACAGCACCAGGTCTTAAAGTATTCCATAATGGAGCAAAGATTCTGCTTGGTTTTCTCTCTCTTTCTTTCTTTCTTTCTTTCTTTCTTTCTTTCTTTCTTTCTTTCTTTCTTTCTTTCTTTCTTTCCTCCTCTCTCTCTTTCTTTCTTCCTTCCTTCCTTCCTTTCTTTCTTTCTTTCTTTCTTTCTTACTTTCTTTCTTTCTTTCTTTCTTTCTTTCTTTCTTTCTTTCTTTCTTTCTTCCTTTCTCTCTCTTTAATAAAATGCCGTGATTACCTAATCATGTGTTTGCTAAGTTCCTGTAAAGTATGCTCAATTATATAGCTAACTATATTGTCACTGACAGGACTGATAGAAACAAACACCAGTGCTTTAAAACCAAACCATAGTTACATCTTCAAATTCTGAATTAGAATCACGATCAAAGCAGATTCCAGGCAATGAAAAAAGAATATTTATTTTTATTATTCCAATGATCATAGTACTTACTTGACGTCAAATGGCCAAACATGTGGCACAGCCTAATAAACGTATATATTCACAAATATATTTTTCCCTCATATAAAGATATATTGCATAAATATTTTCATTGAGTTTAATGCTTTCTCGACTTAATTGGTGATTGCACGACATTTGGAACATTTCCAAAAACTCAGGCAATAAAGTTGCTTTTAAGTACATTCATTTTCCTACAAATAATTCAGGTTTAACCTCTTTATGGCTGAGTAGTACTCCATTGTGTGTAAGTACTACATTTTCTTTATCCATTTAGGTGTTGTAGACATACACGCTGCTTCCAACATTCAGTTATTATAAATTGTGTTGCTTTAACGTGGGTATGCATGTATCACTGTAATCTGATGTCATTAACTCATTTGAGAGAATATCTAGAAAGGAAATAGCTGGATTAAATGGAATTTCTAATTTTAGTTTTTTGAGGAATCTCTGTACTGATCTTCATAATGGTTGTACTAGTTTACATTTCTATGAACAATGAAGGGTTCTTTCTTCCTTGTAGCCTTGCCAGCATTTGTTATTATTTGATTTCTTGATGATAGTCATTTTTTCTCGAGTAAGATGAAATCTCAGTGCTTTTTAAATTCACATTTATCTAATGGCCAGTGATGTTGGACATTATCTTAGTTACTTTTCTTGTTGCTGAGACAAAACACCTGACACCCAAAATTAAAGGAGGACTTTATTTAGCTTATGATTTGTAGGTTTCAGTCTGTAGTCATCTGACTCTAAGAAGTTGGCATGCCAGAGCGACATTGCAGAGGAGAAACAATTCATGTCATAGCAGGGCAGACAGAAGGCAGCAAAGCAGCAAGCAACAACTTCTTTCTGTGCTTTTATATTCCCTCCAGTTTATTTACCTTTGGGTGGTGTCACTCAGAACTATGATAAACCAGTTAATGAACTAATCTGCACATCCTTAATCTCATCATATCCTTAATCTGCATTCATGCTCCCTAGATCCAGCCACTGCCCAAAAGCCTCATCTATGAGTGCATGAGGCTTTAGGGAGACATTCAGATGCAAGCCATTATGGGGCATTTGTACTTCTTCTTTTGAGAAGTCTGTATTCATTTCAGTTGCCCATAATGTTTAGTGAAATAAATCAGATATGCAGGCTTAAATATTGCACAGTTTCTCTTGTATGGGAAACCCAAAATATAAATAAATAGCAAAATAAAAGTTAGATAATAGGAAATACAGATATAGTTTTTTTTTTCACATGGGAAGGGTACCAAGAGAAAGGGTGAGTGAGGGGAAGAGAAGGAAATGGAAAAAGAACGGAGATGTGTTATGTACAATGGAACAACTCTTCACAAGGAGCACAATCATTATGTACTGCAAACATAAACTAATAAAAAACTGAAAAAATAAATGAAATAACCAAGTTTTCCTAGACTACTTTTAACCACTATAGCATTATGAAATTTTCTTTTATTTTCCTCTGCAAAGACCTTCCACTGAGATGTGGTACAAGTGTGATGGCGGCATGAAGTTTAGATAAATCTTTACTGCTTTTAAAGTCCTTGTTGCTATTGAAAAAGTATTTGCTTTCATACTTTGTCAGAAAATATATCTACTGAACCAGGTTGATTCAAATGGAACGAGATACTACTACAGTGCTTTAGGCCACATGCCTTCTTGTGGGAATTCATGAAAAACCTTGTGTTTGTATTGCTTCATGGTCTAGAGCGTTGGTGGCAAACCTTTTAGAGATTAATGTCCAAAATGCAACCCAAAAGCCACTAGTTATCACAGAGTACCAACATGGATATTAAACCTGAATACTGAGGTTTTAGTTGAGAACAATCAACTCATACATCAACATCTTTTGTCTTAAAAGAAAAACAAATAATATGCATGCCATAGGTTTGTAGCCACAGGTCTGGAGGAAAGAAAACACACAGGCGGTTTCACTCCTACCTTCAGGGGAGTAGGATGAATTAATTAACAGTTCTGGTATTGGCCTTGTGACTGTATATCAAGCATCTGTAAGATTATTCGAAATAACTATCAAAGTCCCTTTATGTGTTAGTTTTGACTACTTGTTTATGTATGCAGTAGTTGCATGTGAAATACGTGCAAGTGAATAATGCTTTCTGAACCATGCTGTCTTGCTTTATATATCTTTGCAGCCATTAAAGTTAACATATTCTCCTTATTCACACTCAGGTCCATGAAATCTCACCTTACATGATTCTTCTAAATCATATTGATTTTGTTCTGAGGTTCCGCTTGCTAGATGGAGGGGATGTCAGTAGTCTGCCTCTTTCCAAGGACCCTTAGGGATTCTAGACAATTAGCACTGTCTGTAAACTAAGAGTAAGGTTGGTTGTGAGCCTCGGTGTTCGCCATGACTGGCAACCAATCTTTTGCTGAATGCTGTTTTTAGGGATGCTGATCTTTCACTTTTGACAGATTACATAGTGCCTCTCCAAGTAGTGTTCCCTTGAGTCCGCATATCACATTAGAGACCCTAGAATCGTTCTCAAGTGGACAGTGCTCAGAGCTGTCTCCATGGCTATCCTGTGGTCACAATGCTGGGCATCCTGTTCAAGAAGCAACTCATTAAAATTCAGGAAATTCAAACCCATAAGAATTTTAGGAAAAGTTGTCGTCTTTTTTTTTACAGTTTTGTCTTTCTAAAGCAGCAACTTGAATCCCAACTTTAGGACTAAACAGCTCTTAAAAATACCTGGCTCTGAACACCAAATGTGAATAATTCCCTGGGGGAAAAAACTTGAGGGATGCTCAGGGCAGTGGTGGTGTACATTGGTGAAAGAGCCTGGTTTCCAGAACCTCACTTGCCCTGTGTCCTCAGAAAAATTGCGTATTCTGTCTCTATCTTCCTTTCCTCATCTTGGAGATGTGAGAATTCAGTGAGCCAAGGTATAGACGCATTTACATTTGGAGTGCACGGTAAGTGCTCAGTAAATATTGTCTGTTATTGTTAAAATTATTCACACACCAAGATAAAAACGTATTTTTTAAACATTATCATCACATGAAACAATAATATTCGTATTATTATTTCATCATATGAAACATAATAATCTTTTGAGTAGTTTGTGCACTGGCTAACTTGTATTTTTTTTTTTTCACCTTGGAGGGTAGAAATTTCTATTCTGAATTTCTGTGTTGAACAGATTTTTAGATCGTTCACTCTCAGTTTGAGAGAAAGGAATAGTGGAACAGTACTTTCATTTTTAAGCTTTTTCTAAAAGCATTGGATCATGGTTTTGCTCTTGTGCATCCCTAGAAGCTGCCCAGACTCGTGTCCTGCAGGAGTGGAATCACATACGTGCCCAACCGAGTCTGTGGCTTCCTTGCATTTTTTAAAAGACTAGTGTTTGAATTTCTTGAGTCTGGCATAGTATTAAGATCATAGGGAAAAGTGGAAAAAGCAGAATAATTGAAAATGTGGAAGTTTTAGTTTCTTCTTAAACATTGTTTTCTTTATTGCCCTGATAGAGAAAAATAATTTTATATTTCATTTTTTGTCAGTTATCCTTGACTCTGTTATTTATACACATAGCTATTTAGATTTTTTCTGATACAACGTACAGAAAACTTTATAGTACCTTTGCATTAATTAACCTTTTCCTAGGTTAATTATGAATTTTTAATACTTATCTTTTATAAGTGGCTTTATTGTTGGCCCAGAGTTACTTGCTACTTTAAAGTGTGTCTTTTTCTACTTTAAATATTTCCTCATTATCAGTCTTTAGGTTTTGATTGAAAACTTCTTTTAGTTTACTCATGGTTTTGGAATGTTTTTGTCTCTGCCCAAGATTTAAAAGCCTCTAAATATAATGAAATTATTTACCAATGGTCTTTTCATGGAAGATAATTTGAAGATGAATAATGTATTCCATAATGCATGTCTATCTTATATCTCCTATCTTCTTTTTTTTTGTGTAATGATGAAATATAATCTGTAAGGAAGCCACTAGTATCTCTCATTCATCTAGAATGTCATGTAGTTTATAAAGTTGCCAAATGATTTATGAATACATTTAGTTATTTTTCTTCCTTAACTTTCATTAGTAATTTTTGTCTGTTTGTATGTGTGTGTTCATTAATTTTGGGTTTTGTGAATACAGTATGATATTTCAATAACATCAGAATAACATCAGTTGGTTTTTGGAGGGATATCCATCCCATTAATTAAATAGAATAAACAGAAATAGATTCCAGTAGTAGATGTGACAGCAGTGAACCTGCGATGTAGGAAACTAGAATCTCATCAAAATGAATATATTAGTTTTACTGAGTACATTATTGATCTAATATATTCTGTATTTTTTCTTCAAGACCCGGCAGTATGGATCATATTCATTTAGGTATTTACCATATGTGTCTCATACATGAGCACATTATTTTAAATTACTTATCATACTTTTATTTATATAATTCTACATATTACTATTCTGTGAAGTAAAAGAAATGCTCAATTTTTAATTACATTTTTAAAGCTGAGTGGTAGACAGCCTTCTTTCCATATGGTAAGTAAATTCTTTTTTGCCAAAAACCGTATGCCATTTCCGTATTGAAAAGATGTTGTTAAAATCCAATGGAATTCATCTACAATTCAGGTTAATTTTTTAAATTTCAAGGGAACACTATGTTATTAAAGTTTCTATGTCAAAAAGGATTCCTCTGCTACTCTAAAAATTTGAGGATTTATGTGAAAATATTTTTCCTGTAATTACTTTAACATAAATTTGAAGCTGTTTCATAAAAACAAAAAATGATGTATAGTGAAATGACAGTATTAAACTTGGTTGGAAGAAGTTTGAGGGCCTTTGAAAATTGTACTGGCTCAGCGGAAATATTTTTCTATTCTCTTTACATATGAAAATATTTTAATGGAATGTTTTGGAAAATTACAGACATAGTTATTTTTAGTTGATATTAAGGATAATCCAGATTTCCAGATGCAAAATGAAATACCTTTGAGATTTTAACTTTGGAAAAGGAATGCTAAAAAAATATAACCCAGGGCACTTTCTTGTTCATGAATGCCTTCATAAGTGCTCAATATCTACCATGTACTTAGTGCTCACTGAGTCCCTTGAAGAACCGCAGGGGAAATGAAGATAATATCCATGCTAGGAGTGCATGCCTGTAATCCCAGCACTCAGCAGGCAGGGGGATCGTTGCAAGTTCGAAATCAGCCTGGGCTACAAAGTGAGCTCAAGGCCAGCCTGCACTGCATAGAGAGACCATCTCAAAAAGACAAAAACAAACAAACGAAAAACGCGCTAGGTGACTTTATTGAGTGTTTATTTTATAACAAAGAGGAAGGATTTCCCCAATGGTGAGAGCAAGGTGCTGAAACTGTCATGTTGGGTCCAAATGTCCCTTCCGCTGTTGTTAGCCTTGTGGATTTGGGCAAGCCACTTAGCTGGCTGTGTCTCAGTTTAATCAACTCTTGAATGCAGGTAATATTTATGCCTTCCTCCTAGGTTGTCTTGTAGGATTAAATGAAATTGGGACATAGTGTGGATAACATAAGCGGTTTGCTAAATAAACAAAATTACTAAGCATACTTCTTAGGACTTTATACTTTATTCACTTAAGTGGCACTATGAAATATGTGCTTTAAAAAAAAAAAAGACATCAAGTCCAGAACCTCACATCGCTGTGTTCTGAGACTAGACGTCAAAGCTGCCTCACTGGGGATGCTTACTTTAGCAGCTTTTTGCCTTTCAGTGGTGGACAGTCCGGATGGGAAGATGAAAAGGAAAACCTTGGCAAAAAGCCTCAGAGAGGGTCTTACAGCTTGGATAGAGATTGAGATAAGCTTTATAACCCAGAGAGATGTTTAACATGCGTAATAGAAATGGGGGCATTTCAATTTGGAGAACAAATACCATAAGAAAATATTGACATAGTATCCAATACACGTTATTTAAGGAACTTATCTTGTTATATTGTTTAGTGCAGTGGTTCTAAACTACTAAATGATACCGCCCCTCGAAGCAAATCTCCAGACAAATTTTTTGTTGTTGCTGTTAAAAATTGGAGAGTCTTACTGGCATGGGTAGAAAAAGCTAAGTATCTCATTCCATAGCCAAGATACTGTAGGACCATAGTCTTTTGTTTAAATGAAAAAAAATTATAGTCTACAATGAAGTGGAATTCATATGTAGCTAAGCACATACAATTAAATTCAAAATATAAATATACTAATATATTTCCTAATAGACATGTATGAAGAGTCACTTTATTTCCAGTATAATTAGAGTTCAAGGAACATCACACTTAGATTAAAAATATTTTAAACCTTCTAAGCATAGGTACTGATTACGGAAATACTTTTGTTTCCCTCCTAAACAATACCATAAAGATTCAAGTAAAATGACAATATAGGCAATAACAAAAACTATAGTTTAACTTTCTCTTTTCCAGTGTCTGCACTTTTGGCAATTGCTAGGAATTGCCTTTCAGCACCTGTGGCCATAATAACTCCAATTTTGAGTCCTTTTTAGAGGGAAAGGGGGCTGGTAAACCATTCTCCTAACTTTTGTTTGTTCATGGGGGTTGTGATTAGGGAGATAAGATGAGATTTAGTGATTTTTTTTTCATTTAGTACTTGGAAATAAAGTTTAAGTGAAAATACACTTGGAAGAAAAAGACTAACACTGATTTATATTAAAATACAAAAGAATGTTGTAGGGATGAAACAACAGGACAATTGAGACATAGTCACCAAAAGTAAAACGTTAGAGGGGAAACTGTCAATATCAAAGATCACCTCTTCAGTATCCCTGGGTTAATCCACCATTTATGCCTTCAATAGTTTTTATTATATTTCTGTAATGCTCCCAATAATTTCAGATCCTTGAATCACTAGTGAATAGGAAATACATGCTCTCTGTAAACTGTGGAGTTTACAGTTTAGTGGAGGCAAAACTGGTGAGTTGTTGGTATAATTCCTAAAGCAAGGACTTCGGCTTCAGCAGGTCTGGGTAGAAATCCTGTTTCTAGGGCCAGGGATTTAGCTCAGCAGCCTAAGTGCCTGCCTGGCAAGCGCGAGGTTGTGAGTTCGATCCCCGGTGCCTCAAAAAAAAAAAAAAAATCCTGTTTCTTCTGGGGCTAGGAATGTGGCTTAGTAGTAGTTCACTTGTCTAGCACTGTACACACACACACACACACGCACACTTTTTCTCAGTGATCTCGTTCAGTTCACTAAATGTCTTTTCATTGCGCTGTTATGAATAACAGTGTCTAATCAGCAAGTAGGAGCTTTATGTGGAGTTATTTTTATTTTATGCAAATGTGTACACATGAAGCCTTTATGGAATGTGATTTACAGTTGCTAGGTTTACCCAGTAGGAAAACAGAACAACCAGCTGGTTAGAGGAAGATGAAACAAATAGAGGAAGACTGAAGAGAACATCTCAATCTCCTTATCTCTTCACTGTGGAGTCATTGCACCCTTATCTTGAATATTCACAGGCCGAAACAGTGACTCCAGTAACATTTAGTTATCCGTGTCCAGGGAAAACAGAATGATATGCACAAGTAAAGGTCTGGCCCTGTTCTGTTAGAGGGAAGGTTTCTGCCATCCCTGTGCCTGTGTGGAATGTCGAAATGGTTAGATTTCAAGGTGCTTCTCGGCCTAAATGCTGACCTGAGAAAGGGATGTTCCAGTACTGACTAGACGGATGCCTGGCGGGGACTGCTTTTCACTTTTTCTCTCCAGGTTCAGGTCTGACCTCAGAGAGAGTGAAGGTGAAAATGTGCTTCAGAAAGTGCAAAGTGTTTTGTGATGGTGTTTTGGAGAATGGCTTGAAACCAAGCACCACAGGATGTGTTAACTGGCCAGAGGTGTAACTGTGTTGAACTGAGGCAATGGTAATCTCAGTGGAATTAAGGCGCCGTGCATGAGGGGCATTTTAGAAGTGCCAAAGCTAAAATTTGGAGACAAACTGAATGTAAGATCTGTGAGTAAAAATGAATGACTCTCTGGTTTCCAGTTGTGACACATAGAAACAATGGTACCATTAAATGAAATAAAATTAAGATAAATTAAATATTTAATTGAAATAAATTAAAATTAAGTAAAATAGATAAGTCTGGAAAATGACAAGTTTTTACTTTTAGTGTTTTGTTTTCTATTGCTTTATTTTTGTTTGGTTTTTATATTTGAAGAAGAAAAGAATGGAAAGAAAGTCCATTCATTTTTGTACATATCGCACTTGAGTTATTTTCAAAAAGTATTTGAGCATTCAAGAGTAGATTTAAAAGTGAGAAGAGAGGTAGGGCTCGAAAATGGAGATGAGAGAGGTGATGAATTTATGTGTGAACCAGAGCCAAAGGGAGGGTTAGAGAACATCCAGAGTTGATTCAGAATGATTTTAAAAGGTTGAAATTCTCAAAATGCATTACTCAGCAATGAATGTAGAATATTCATCCATACTGACATAAATAGAATAACATGTGAAGAAATTATTACAGTCTTAAAAATGCTCAATCTATCCTCCTCCTGTGACACAGCATCCTACAGTCATATAGTCTAATAATCTCAGATCCTTTAAAACTGGTTATCTCCAAGATTTGAATGGCAGCCAGGACACGTTCTTTAATTTCCTCAAGGCTACAAGGAGAACGTGGCACAAACACAAATACGAAGTATAAACAAAGATGTCAGACCACGTAGTATACTTACATGCTGTGTGATTGGTTTTATTTATGTACAGATTTAAAAATGGGCAAAATTTCCTATGATGAGAGAAGGCTGGGGGGTGACCACTCTGTGGCAGAAGGAGGTAAGGGAGTGTCGTGGGTTCTGGGGGATGTTCTATCTTTTGATTTGAGTGTTGGTGTCATGGGTGAGTTCAGTACAAAACACTTTAACAGCCTGGACAATTATAATCTGTCAGTTTCTGTATCTGTATTTTCTTCTTTAGATAAAATGTTTACACCAATCAAAGAACCGAAATAGTTTCTGTTGTAATTCATACACTGATAATATGTCCATCGCTGTCCTAGTGTTACGGCAACCATGCAGCCTGGTTAGTGCACGGGGAGTGAAATGGTTGACAATCCCCACACAATGCTGTAAATTCTCCATAGTTAATTGCCATTATCACTAAAGGAATAAATGTTCCAATGGAACAACTATATTTGAGAATGTTATTCAGAGGCATTTCTTTCAACAAATTATTTAATGTTTGTTCTATTTTTGCTCATAATTTGAATATCTGTCATTTCAAACAGATTGCTGGTGAATACACCCACCCATATGCACTTTATTCTTGGGTTTGTCTTTATGTGACCACTTGAAAATGTGTTCAGTGGGTGGAGAGAAACAGAAGTGATTAACTGGATTTTACTTAATCTGATCTACAGGCAGAAAAACTCCTTGATGAAAGGCCAAGAAGCTTGTTATCTTCTTCTTGTTAAGATGTTCCCATAGTTTGTTCTAATATTATGCCTTAAGCCTTTGCATTCAAAGGTGTGTGTCAAATTGTTAAGAATGCAGATTTCTAAGCTCATGTTGAAGAATCTGATTGAAGATGTGAAGGACCTGCGTTTTGCATTGTTTCTTTCTTTTCTGGAGGGTGGTGGTCATCAAAGGCCCAGATCTGAGCATGCGAGGCAATCTAACACAGAGCCACAGCTCCCGTTCCCAGTCTGAACGTTAACCAGCACTCAGTGCCCTGAGTGGAAAATCACTGTTTTAAACTCACAATCACTAGACCAGCTGTAGGCATTCAGAATGGTGATACTTTGAACATGCATTTGAGGAGACTGATTTTTTGCAGTTTACCAGAAGAATCACAGCAAGGGTTTAAGACATTACTGAGTGAAATGGAAGTGAGAAAAGCAAAGAATTTGAAATAGAACTAGTTAGGAAATTGTCTTCAGTTCCTATCTTGAAAAAGAAGAGAAATTACTAAGATAAAGCTAAAATGACAGGTAGACCAGTCATTACTCTAGGTAGGCACTCCTTAAACTCCTGAGGTTTAAAACTGTTTATCTGAGTAAGTTTTACCGTCATAGAATTCTGAAGCCATTTCTGGTACGTGTAGTTTCATGTCATCTTTATAGAAATTAAAAAAAAAAATCTGCCCCACACCCCTGTCATTTTTGTTTGTCAGATTTTAGATAAAAGGATGAAGTGTAAGAGAGTTTCTTCCCATGCAGTGTATTTTTACCACATGTTTATTTGAAAATAATCAAGGTGAGACTGAGTCGGTGATTCAACCCCAATTTCACTATAGGCATTTAGTCATGAAATAAGTATACAGGAGAAAAAATTATTTTCCTACTCATTTGCCATTTTTGCTTAATGTATTTCCAGGAACTTCTCGAAAGCGCTGAGCTCTTTGCCGTCCAGTGATCAGACTGCTTCCCCTTTTCAAAGCTTCCAATTCTGCTTCTAATATATCAATTAGGATTATAGAGTATATCGCACAAGTGAGCTCAGGTCTGAATACCATAATCTATTTTTAAACCAACCCCTTTATGCTTCATCTCATTCTGTAGTGTTTACCACGGGATACAGATGTTCCTTAGTTTGCAACCATTAGCATCGATGCAGATTACAGTATCAGAATTTGTAGCTGTCTGTGGTTTCCACTGCCCATCACCCTTTGACATCTTGACTTCACAACTCTTGCTAAAGAAGATACAAGAGAAGTAGAACTGTCACTCTAGACAAATGTTTTAAAATACTGTTTTTATTTAGAAGTAAAAAAAATTGTTTAGAATGCAAAATGATGCTGGTAAACTATATTCTAATTTTTAAAAACGTTTCTTAATATTTTGACATATAAATATGGTGCATCTGTGTTTTTCTGAGGGCGTGTGTCGTTGTGTCAGAACTTATGAAAGCCCATGAGCGGCACTGAGAGTCTACGATGACTGAACTGATGATTTCATCACTGACTGACACATGCTATTTCAATTTGCTCTTTCCTTTCCCTATCTAGTTCCAGCCAAGGAACTTTACTTTCTGCTTCTACTATTTGTTTGGTTTAAGAACTCTCTTTTCTCATGAGAGAGTAAGAGGAAAATCAAACCTCAAAGGGTCTTTCTTCCACCCACAGTTTGGCCTAACGTATGTGTAATGATCTAGGTGAGTGAGATACTAGTCACTGGTGTAGTGTATGTGCTTGTCTCCCACTTATCCTGCCTTTAAAACTAATCTATTTCTATTTGACTCACTTTCATAATTTGGTTCTGCAGGGCAGAGTTTGGCACCTTATCAAAGCCAAATTGTTTTTCTGAAGGGGCATTCCTGGTATATAGTGGGCACTTAAGGATTCAAACGAATGAATGATGCTTACCGTATGCATGCCTCCTCTTCTCATATAGGTTTTTTTTTTTTTTAAATCTAAATTGGTTTTTCCTTGGCTCTTTTTTTTTATAAGATTTTTGGGAAATTGGTAAACTATGGCATTGGGCCTAGAAGTAAAAAATCTGGCCCTATAGAATAATTAAGGACTATTTTTCATTTAACTTGAAGTACCAATTGAATATTCATGAGATCACATATCTATTTTTACTCAAAAGAGGAAAAAAGATTTTTCTTTATAATCTTCTGCCACCTGTTATTCTAAACATGAATTTTCACTTCTGGTTGACAATCAATCCTGGGCTCTGGAAATCTGTCAAAAATGTGGTTCAGGAAAAGGAGCAATCACTCTTGTTTCTAGATACAGGAAAGTCACCGTGCAGTATGTTTTTCTTTCGGACCCATTTTCCCTTGCCTTTCTTTCCTGATCAACTTTTTGCTTCGTGGTTTGTTTTTCATGGTGCTACTGAAATATATAAGCATTGAGTTAGAACTTGCAAAAACTGCTTATTTCTCTAAAATAAGATATCGGATATGTGACCGGAAATTGACCTACATCAATGTCAGCTAAACTAGTTTTTAAAAAAGGAAGATTTTTAATCTTACTACAGTCTGCTGATTATGGTTCTTGGGAGATGGTCATTAAACGTCTGCATTTGAACAAGAACTCCAGGCATCCGTGCTACACCCTTCCTTTCAGGAGCCTTTGACCCATGATGCTTGAGCACCACGCTGAAAAAATACATAAAAATTAATTCCAAATGCTGACACTTCATTTGTAGATCTTCCTACTTTGCTCAAAAAAAAAAAAAAAAAAAAAAAAAGCAAATTGGGCTGGGGATTTAGCTCCGTGGTGTAAGCACCTGCCTGGCAAGTGCAAGGTCTGAGTTCCATCCCCGGTACCAAAAATAAATAAATAAATAGCAAAATTAAGAAAAAAAAAAACACTGATGATCATATAATAGAACTATGAGCAGTGTTTAAAAACTAAGCAAAGGACCTTGAATAAATATTTGATGCCCATGAGTATATATGGTCAAGGACAAGGTATATATATATTTTTGTTGCTGTCGTTGTTTGGTTTGTTGTGAGACAAAGTCTCACTATGTAGTTCAGGCTGGCCTTGAATTCACAGCGATCCTCTTGCTTCTGCCTTCTGAGGGCAGGGATTACAGGCATATGCTACCACACCAGGCCAAGGTATAGTTTTAGAAGTTTGCTTTGAAAACCAACTACTAGTTCAGAAATTATTATTTTTCTGTATTTCCTTTGTTTTCAGTGTTACAGTTTTTGTGTAGTTTTCTGTACTACTTTCTCTCCCTCTCTCTGTGTATTTCCCTCTCCTCTCCTCTCCTCTCCTCTC
>RJWT010009529.1:6169-24624 GCA_004365215.1 Cuniculus paca | reverse complement strand
ATTTAATTCTTTCCCTATTACAGAGATAGGATGTTCTGACACATAAAAAAGCCAGTTGGAAGAAAAATGCTCCTGGGGGTGAATAACTGGTAGATTATGAAATCACAGGTAGGAGAGTTAGAGAGGATCTATTAAGCCCTACCATTGTCCTCATTACTTTGCTGCCTCTGGTGCACTCTGACCTGCTCTA
This sequence comes from Cuniculus paca, assembly GCA_004365215.1. Lineage (NCBI taxonomy): Eukaryota > Metazoa > Chordata > Mammalia > Rodentia > Cuniculidae > Cuniculus > Cuniculus paca. The sequence continues at coordinate 24,434 of RJWT010009529.1, read as the reverse complement.
CCTTATCTAATTTTAAATAACTCCTGCTACATGACTTTCTCCTGAGACTTCATTTCCCACCCAACTATTTAAAATCTCCACTTGACATTCAACCTATTCTACTTCGGTCAGTTTCATCTTCTTTGGTTATTTAAACTGTTGGAAAGCTGAAAGAAATCATTTTTTCCTCTTGTAATGTGCTCATACTCTTCAAATGTCAGTGAAATTATTTTATCTTTATTATGATGACCTAAAAGTAGAAAAATGATAATTGGAACATCAAAGATTTCAACTACATAAAAAGGTATCTTTCAGAGTCAATAGATATAAATCTTTTCTGCACTTTCTTCTCACTATTCTTGTCCCAGTGTGGTAGAAACTTTTTTTTATTATACTATAGGGGAAAAAAGGATTTGATTATTTGACTGTTTTAGGTCTCTTTAGAGGGCTGTGATGATCACTTAGGGGTTAGTCTTTAGCTGTGCAGGCCACTAATTTATTCAAGAAGAACTATACTCTGGGAAATAGCCTACTCAAAGAAGATTAATTATGTAAGAAAATACACATGTCTTCATTTTCAGTACATTTTTGGTCTCATGCAATTGGCCATCTATGAAAAGCACATATTTTATGTGTAGGTTCACACTGATAATTCAGTAAGATTCTGTTGTCATTACTATCAAACCATACCCAAAATCTGATGTCTTCTCATCACATCTGCTGCCTGATCTGAGTCCCAAGATCTCTACTCTGGGTCAGGGGACAGCCTTGCGCTGGTCTCCCTATATACACTCTTCCCCTTCGACAACCTCTTCTCTGTCTCCCGGTGAATGACTCCCACCACTCCTGCGATCTGAAACCTTGATTAGATGCCTGTCTCCCTCAAGGAAAAAGCCAGAGTCTCAGAAGCACCATGGTCATCTGATCCTGCTGTCCTGCTCCCCCAACTCCAGCCACTATAGTCTGCTGTCTTTAGAAACAGCACGGACACACTTACCTTGGCAGTCATGGCTCTATTTGTTCCCACCATGTGGATTACTTTATATGGTTATTCCCTTCAATTCTTTAAAGTTTGCTTTGCCACTTTTTCAACAACACCTACACTGATTACTGTGTTTTGATTTGCAATAGAACCTTAGCATTGGTTCTACCATTTTCTCTCTCCCAAGTTTATATTTTACGAGACCACTCACCTACACTGAACATACCAGAATATGTTTTCATATATACTGTTTGCTTTCTTTATTTCTTTGATGCAACATGTGATCTATGAAAACAGATAATCTGGTTTATTTTGTTCAAAAATGCATTATGCATATATTGAATAGGGCCTGCATCTTGAAAAAAGTGCTTCTTGGACAGAAGAGTGAAAGATTAAATGGAAAGTGATTATTGGTGATGACTGTGAAATTAGATTAAAAGCAGCCATTTTTTAGTAAAAGTATTCTAATCAAGTTAAAGAAAGATGATAACCGTATTTTGATATTTTTAGGATGACTTTTTTTTTTGTATCCTGAAGAATTAACTGTGAGTCCTATTAGTAGATAGTAATGATGAGTCACATTATTTTTACTTTTCAGATCATAAAAACAAACATACCAATCTTTATAGTACAAGTGACCATTAATAAATTATAAAGTACATGCGATCAAAACTCTTAATGTTATAAGCTGCTTCATTCAGCCCATAAATTCTTCAGAAATTACTTTTTGAATAAAAAATTTTGATATATATCCACATATTCAAAAAATAGGTTTGCATGTTGATTAATCCATGCCCTGAGAATGTTGTGGGTATTCAAAGATGATTTTAGTCAGTGTCTATGTGCTAACCATAAATGGTTATGTAGAAGCAATTCAATCTGCTACTACTGTTTACTGAAAACAACAGCGTAATGAAAGGAATAATAAACAAAATTTTCTCTAACAGGGAAAACAAAAGAAGTACTTAGAGTGTTTAACGGAAAAAACTTCACCATGGGGGTTCTGATAGACTGCAAAAATGGTGTTATGTGGCATGTGCTCTCATTGTCTAGAACCATGCATAGTTTAAAGATTTTAATTTGAATTTTGGGTTAATTGTACTTTTATTAATTATCTCCTAGCAAATTGTGTTGTGGGATGGGTTTCTTCCTTTTTTTTTTTGAGGAAATTATACAAACATACAAATTTTTTAGGCATCCTTCTGGAAAATTTCCTTAGTTTTAAGATTTACATTCCTTCGGAATTTCTAACCTTTGTTCAATGGATACGTTTGATACAGCTGTTTATTTAATGACGTACATGCTTAATCACTGTTCAGACTTATGACCAAGGCACACTATTCAGGCTTCAGACTACCACTTAATACAGTTTTTCGTTGATTGTACAATGCAGTACTGTAGTTTTACGTTCTGGCCGGGGATTTAGCTCAGTGGTATAAGCGCCTGCCTGGCAAGGGCAAGGTCTGTTATGCATTACAGTACTGCATGTAAGAGTTATGCAAATGAAAGCAAAGTCATCAAGTTAGAGATTCCTTTGGCCATTTGTTTGTAATGCACAAACTGCGTACAATTTCCCATTTACTGACCAATTCATCCAATGACCTAGTTGCGGGAATACAACTACATTATTAAACAAGGAATGTCTCTATCATGACTATGTACTTCCGAGGCTTTTGGTAATGATCTTTCTACCAGACAGTCCTTATCTCCAGATACTTTTCCGTAATTTTAACTTTCCTAGTCAAATATTACTGTCTCAAATGTTAGTGCTTCCACTAATTCAATTTCAATATCCCATTCAAGCAAAAACATGAAAATGCCCATAAGACATGTTCTACAATCAGCCTTCCATGAGGTTTCCCAGAAATAAAGCTACCTCCATCTCAAGATAGAATGATCTTGTATACAGATAGTTTCAAGGTATTCTTTAAGAAAAATATACAAGTTTAGTGAAGTTCCAGAGTACAAACTCCATATCCAAAACCTGATTGTATTTCTGTACTCTAGCAATGAATAATCAGAAAATGAAATTAATCAAGGCAGGCCAACAATCAGTTAATTACCTCCCAGAGGCCTACTTAGCTAATAATAAATGGCAACTCTAGCACAGCAACTTAGTTGCTTTGTCCTGATGGTTCTGTGCACTACATAACACCTTATGAATGAATATGTAGGGTAAAAGAATGTTTCATGTAACACGTACTTTTACCTGTCTATTTTATTACCATTTTTCACTTAAATAGATTTATTGACACATGATTTCACAACAAAAAAAATCTGAAAAGTCTTTTTTATTTAAAATTTCTCTCTTTAAACCACTGAACACACACCCCTTTTCTTTTGATTAATGAAGTATATATAAATTATACCTGAAGTATTGCCGAAAGTGTGGTCGAAGTCTGGTCCAGTAAAGGGAGGGAAGGTGCTTCCCTTAACTCTTTCCCATTCATAATCAGCGTTTAGATCCTGAACCCAGAAACAGAAGCCATCCTCAAAATTACAGTTTATTTTCTCATAATCTATGATTAAAAAGAAGGAAAAAATTTTCACCTTCATATACTCTCTGAACGGTTAGATTACCCTGAAAATCATCTCTCTACATCTTATAATTGAATGACATGCATAAAATCATTTTTTATTAATTTTAATTGTTTCATTCCATTTAGTTTTTTTTCTTTTTTTTTAACTCAGCATTTCGTTTAAATTACTGTGCTTCTTATACCCATTAGGGCTTTAGCGAATACAAGCTTTTGTCATTCAAATTTTGTCTTGTCTCCATTAGGTTAAATAAGACCATGAAAGTTGTCCTACATTTTTCTCTCCCCTTATAACTAAATTTAGTACTTGGATCAAAATTAAGTGTATGCAGAAATTTCTCTGAATTATTTTTAAGCTGATAACTTTACCTATAATATTTCCAGTATATAAAATTTTAATTTAATTTTTATATCAGCATATTTTTTCTCAAACTGATTATTTTATTCTGATCCATACTGTTAACCATTTTCTCATTAATTTTCTTTATCAAATAAAGAGAGAAGCACATGAAAGATGGTCAATAAAGACCTTGCAAAATGAAAATTTTAGTTTCTACTTTTAAATTCTATTAAGATACTGAAGTATCTAAAATTAAAAGACTGATTACAAGTAATTAAAATATTACTTACTAGTAAGCTCATTGGTGTTAAATGCAGTATATGATGCACTGAAGCCAATATAATCACTTTCATCGGATTCGATGAGAAAGGTGACAGTAACTTGGTTGGAAAAAATTCTAATTATGCCAGGATCAGTTTCAGTAAGAGAAGCTACAAAAAATATGAAAAATTGTAACATACCTATAGTCATTTCATCAATCCATTTGCCTATTCATTAATTCATCATTTATTGACTGATTCATTAATTCATCTGTCTGACATCATTCGGTTAGTGAAAAGCATTACTGTATGGTTAATTTTAATTTAAATGTCTCTTCTAAGCATTAGAAAAGTTCAAATTATTACACAGATTCATGGTTTGAAAAAAATGTTTCTCATTTTTAATTACTAGGAACAAACCTATCCAGACATATAAAAAGAAGGAAATGCAGTCCTGATGGAAAAAGTTCCTCTAAGAAACAGAGTTTTAGCACTTAATCAAACTAAAAGATTCACTCTGCCAGGTATGTCCTGTGTCCAATTGACAGGAATTAAAAGAGAATTGCAATAGTGAAAACTAAAAATATATGTTTTTGGCTCTGTCCTCATATAACTTCAGTATCTCAGAATAATACTAGGTCACTTAAGGATTGCTCCAACAGCATATTTTATTGGTTTTATTATAGTTCTGCTTACGTCTATAAACTACTTTAGACAATATCTGTCTATTTTTGATTCTCAAAAGTTAGTATAATATTTGGGATATGAAACATTTTCATACCACGAATGAATGAAAGTCATTGTTATAGGATATTTACAGAAATACATGGGGTCTTTAAGAGCATGAGAATTGGTTTTCAGGGGCAAAAAAAAAGTCTTAATTTTTAACCATGTAAAGCTTAGCTAGGCATAGACTATATAAAATATTAAAATGACATAGGGACAAGTAGGACAAAAGAGGTCTGAAAAGGTTTTTCTGTTGATCACTATAATGAAGAAAGGGTTAAGAATAGTTTAACTCTTTTGTTGCTTAAGCTAAACTAAATATCAGATGAAGGTCTATGTAAAGCACCACTCTTGAAGACTGGAGGACAAAACATTGATGTTATTTATTGAATTTTAACAAGAGATACATCCATGAACTATTGAGTATTTCAGAAACTTTTCCTTTCTCTGTCTTGCTTTAATATCTACAGCACTGGAATTCTTTTGCATATGGCTTCCAGTCGGAGCTGCATAAAGATAGTGGCGGAAGGTCTCCTTTGGTAGCTGCAATGAGTTAGACCCGCATGTTTTCTAATGTTATTGTAGTGGTCTAGATAGTTCGGAGCTTATGTTTTGAGGTCCATTAACCTTCTTCAATAATATACACAACCTCTAGAAAAGTTGTAGAATGCCCAGTATGAATTACTGTATATGTTGATGTTATTGATAAGAAATAAGCACATTCCCTGTTAGAAAAATTCAGACTGATGGTTTATAAAACTTAAATATGTAATTATTAAATATAAGATAAATACTATGGAGTTACAGAGGAAAACATTCTTATGTTAGCCAGGCATTGTGATTAGGTAATCTTTGGAAGTTTCTGAAAGGAGAAACGCTTTAGTGCTTGTTAAAGTTTTTCCTGTGTACGTCCCTATCAACAGAAGTGAATGAAAGGGTATTCTGAATGTACACAAAAGTGTCCCAATGAAAGCATGAAGTTTATTGAAAATGTTTTACCTTGAAAAAATATTTTCCATATGCTACCTAAATTCATATTCACAGTATGCTTCTTTTTGTTGTAGGACAAATTGACAGTTCAGGAAGATCCATTGTGTTTATTATAGAGGTATAGGGCCTAATGGTACAAAGTGGGCCTGGAAGACATGTATTGCTAGTGTGCTTCCTTTTTCTTAGTTTGAGTGTCCACAGTACTAACCACAGATTGCTACGCAGTAGCAATCTGATCTGTACCTACTGTTCTTACGTTAGACACCATTGTAGTCACTTTATTTGCTTTAATCTTTCAAGAGACTAAGGAGCAGAGTGCACAATGTAAAAACGAAGAGAGATTATAAACGTTTATAAACCCTGCAATGTCAGAGAAAAACAGAGTAATACTTGAGACAAGTTTGATTTTTGTCTTACGTGGAATAACATTTAAACAACGCATAATAAACAAACATAATTACACATGCATATGATTTTTACAGCGTCCATTATAAGGGGAATATGTGAAACATCAATTATTTTATTATGAAGTAATTGTTTTGTTATAAATTACTAACTTTTATAAGCAATTGCTTATAAGTTTTATAAACAATTTTGATATTTCTTTTTTAAATTTATTTTTAGCAGCACTTGTTTGCAATACATAATGAAGGCATTTATTGTGGGGAGGCAGTACATGTGCACACTGATATTCCTTTCAGTCACTTATGCATATTTCAAGTTCATATTAAGTTTAAAATCAAAGGGAAAATATACTCTAAAAAGCTCCCCATAGCTTATCATTTTGATAACAGGTCCTATATTTGTTGTACTTACCTCTTAAAATCTTGCTTGATCCTACACCTTCGTAAATATTTAACAAATCTCTATAATTTATATTAAAGGAATCAAAGCTTAGTTCAACTGAAAGTCCTTGGTTTACGCTAAATTAAAAGCAAAAAAATAGTCTTAGTCATCATAATCTTTAATGGATTCTAGATTTTAACATATATTGTTTGCTAGACTAAAAATCACATAATATTGAATCTATCCTCTTAACAAAATTTTGAATATGCATACAGTACAGCATTGTTAACTTTTAACACAGTGTTGAACAGCAGAGCTAGAGTTTATTCATCTAGGTCGAGTGAAACTGTATTCAATGAACAGAAATTCCCTGCCGCTTTGTCCCTCCAGACCTGGCCTCCATCATTCCACTTTCTGTGACTTTGAACTGGGTTTAAAAGATCATGTAAGTTTTCTAATTTTAAGTTTTTAAGGGAACTACATACTGTTTTTCATAGCAACTGCGTCAATTTTACATTTCTACTCAGTCATAAAGGTTCTGATCTTTCTGCATTATTGTCATCACCTATCCTATTTTATTTGTTTTTGGTAATGGCCATCCCATAGGGTATAAAGTGTTATCCCATCAAAGTTTTGCATTTCCCTGATTATTAGGGATGGTGAGCATCTTTCCATGCACTTGTTGGTTACTTGTATGTCTTTGGATAAATGCTTATGAAAGTCTTTTGCTTATTTTTCATTGCATTACTTAATTATTCTGATATTAAGTTGTGGGATATTGTTATGCATTTTAGATACACAATTTCACCTATAGTAGCTAATGCTCACTCTCACTTTGTGAGTTGCCTTTTTGCTCTGCTGATTGTATTCTCTGCTGTGTAGAAGCTTGGTAGTTTGATGTAGTCTTATTCACCTGTGTTTGTTCGTATTGCTTATGTTATTGCAGTCATATCCAAGAAATTGTTGCAGGACCAACATCAACAAATTCTCTTGTGTTTTCTTCTAGGAGTTTTATGGTTTTAGGTCTTGCATTTAAGCCTTCTATCTATTTTGTGTAAATTTCTATAAAAATTTTAACATAAAGATCTCATTTTTTATGTGGATTTCAGGTTTTCCCAATACCATTTGTTGATGATTCTCTATTGTATAGTCTTAGTTCCTTTGTTGAAGATATCTGACTATACATGCAAGTATTTATTTTGTGGATTTGTATTCTATTGGTCTCTGCATTTCTCATTATGTCAGTATATTACCATAGCTTCAAAATATGTTTTCACAGCAGGAAATATGATGATTATAGGTTTGTTCTTCATTATTAATGTTGTTTTAGCTTTTCAGGTTCCTTTATGTTTTCATATAAATTTTAGGAATTTTTTTGCTATTTCTATAAAATTGCCATTAGTATTTGATAGGGATTGCACTGAACTTGTACCTCAACTTGTAATATGAATATATTAATAGTGAGTTTTCCAATCCGTGTGCATAATCAAGGAAACTATCAGACTCTATGACTGTCAGCAGCACACTTAAATGCTCTGCCTACCAGAATCTGGATGACTCAAAGACAGATTAATTTGTGCATCCCTGTGTTCTTCAATACTTTATAGAAACTAGTACATGATTGTTACTGTAAGAAATAATCTGCTGTAAGATATAATCTATGTAAATTTTCATATGGTATAGGAAGAAATTGACAGATTTGTCAGAAAGTATAAATTTGATATTTAAATACAGGGTTTTAAATTTCAGTCTGGGCTACGAAGTGAGCTCAAAGCTAGCCTGAACTGCATAGGGAGACCCTGTCTCAAAAAGACAAAAAACAAAACAAACAAACAAACAAAAAAACGGTTATTACCTACATGATGCTGTCATGATAGCACAACTTTTTTGTGAGTTCAATTCATAAACCCTTTAAACTTAATCTACTGTTATTAAGAAATGAATTTAAACATATAAATTATTTTTATTTAGTATTTAGAAAAGTTCTAAAGATTTTAGGAAAAAATCATTACATAACTTTATTTCAATATTCCTGATAGTTATATGTGAACAATTTTCTTTTCCATATGGAATATGTGAGTGGAACATCAGTGTAGTGATGCCATGGTTTGTATCTAGATGTTCCCTCAAAGTCTCATGTGCTCATAGCAGGGAATCGGGGAGGTGATTAGATCATGAGGATATGATATTTATTAGTGGATTAGTCCACTGATGAGTTTATAGCTAAAGGATGCCATGTTTGGAAGTGAAGCCAGCTCAAAGGAGGTGAGACACTGGGGTGTGGCCTGGAAGGGTCTGTCCCTCTCCCTCCTCCCTTGATCTCTCTCTCTCTGCTTCCCAACCACCATGCCCAGAGCAATCTTTCTCTGCTTTCATGCCCTGCCTGGGAACCAGTCAACTATGACTGAAACTTCTACAAACTGTGAACAAAAGTAAACCTTTCCTCCTTTAAGTTATGTCAGGTATTGTGTCTTAGTGACAAGAAAGTAAGACAATCAGGTATTCCTCCTCAGTACAAGATGCTAAGGTACATATTAAGGTTAACCAGCTATCAGAAGCCTGATTATGTTGATCATCATCATGATTGTATCATTCAATTAAATTAAGAGCTTGGAAGTCAAATATGTAGTAACTTATCCAAAAATTATTCAAGATACAGCAAACAGTGTTGGGGGAGGGGGCTGGAGGTGTAGTTCAGTGGTGGAGTTCTTGCCGAGCAGGTGAAAAGCTAATCAAACCACACTATTGGATATTTTCATACAGTCGTAGCATAATGGCAAAGGAATTATAGTTAGTTTTCCATATCCCTGAGTTCTGCATCTACAAATTCAATCAACTGTAGATCAGAAATATTTAAAAGAAAAATCATATCAGTGCTAAGCAAGTATGAACTTTTCCTCTTGTCATTATTCCCTAGCCATGCAGTATAACAACTATTAATATAGCATTTACAGTATATCAGGTATTATGAGTAATCTAAAGATGATTCAATATGTATGACAAGACACATATAGTAGTAGTACAGGGATGCATGTTCATAATCGTGGCTTCTAAAGAGGCTGAGGCAGGAAGATCAAGGCTAGTCTAGCCAACTCAGTGAGATCCATCTCAAAGCAAATTTTTTGTTTTTAGGTCTAAGGGTATCACTAGTATCGCCCCAACCCCAAATTGGCAGAATGTGGAGAGACTCTAAGTATTGGGACATATTGGACCATTTTATATAAAGGCCTTGAGTGTCCACAGATTTTAATATCCACAAAGGTGGGGAGCTTGGAGCCAATCCACTGTAGGTACCAGAGGAAAATCACATTCTGTAGACAAGTACAAATGGCATGAAACTCCATAACAGCCTAGCTGTACTTGTGTGCTATTTGCTTTGGCATCTCATGATTTGTCCCAGTCACAGGGGAAAAGAATAACTGCTTCAGAGCCCAAAGATATGGCCCTATTTATTAAACAGTAATGTTCATGGGACAAAATATTTTTTCAAAATGGCAAGAACTACAGACAAACTTTTTGAATAGTTTGTCAGCTGGGAAGACTTTGCCTCAAAGTTAATGAAAATGATACCTATTTAAGGAACACACTGCAAATGCTAAGACCCTGCATCAGGAAAAAACTTTAGAATTAAACAGGATGTAGAAGACTGCATTTTACCTTATGATCCACTGACAAACACCAGGTGATGGAGACAGATTTGGGTAATGGGCAGCCTGGAAAGAACCGGATGATTCAGTCAGCAAAAATCTTCCATCGCAAGCTGTGGCTGCAGAAAAATGCCAGTTAATCTCGGACTGTGCTATGTTTTCCCCATCACAAGAGAGCTGTTATAGATGCAACACTCAGTTTCTGAACTGAAAAGCAGGTCTAAGAGTGCGAATGAAAGAACCAGAGAGCTAAAAAAAGTACACCTTTTCTAAATTCTTAGAAATACAATACAGATTATATTTGCAACAAAGTCAGCAAAAGAATTTGTTAAATCAACTTGCAAAGCTGGTTAAAATATTTTTTTGAACTAGTAAAATTTACAGAATTCTTCAAATTCATCATTGCATATATCTTAGAAAGGATATTGAAGGGCTTTTGTTTTACAAGATTTATACTTTTTTGAAAACTTGAGTTATGCCCTATGGCAGAGATTTTGCTCCATCTGACAGACTCTGCTTAAGTGCCTTCCAAGGTAAATGATTAGATTCATGTTTCAAATCTTGTGGACTTAGATGGAGCTATGTTACTAAACTGTCCAATGAATTTTGCAAAGGTAATTGTGTTAATTTCCAAATGTGATTTCTGAAACATAACAGCCCCAAACGAACAAACAAAAAACCTTCTACAGCATTCTTTCTTTGTGAGCAAGTTATGACATATCATTTGGAGGGGCTGGGCCAGCCAGTGTGTTAGGTCAGGAGCCTGAATCCTCAATGCCTGTGAAAGCCAGCCTCTTGACGTTTGTTTGGACTGTGAAATAGGTGATAAACGACTGTCTCAAATCTCTAAGATTATTTATCACAGTATTTAAATCAATGTGCCTTTCAGTTTTCTATGAAGTTGAAAATTTTTGGATGGGTGGATAATCTACACGTCCAATACTACTCTCAAAGGCCCCTGGTAAATTCCTGCATGTGAACAAACGAAGCTAGGTAATCACAAAATTTTTAGACTCCTGAAGATAGCAAAATCCAGAATGTTAAAATATTATCATTTTAAGATATAGGCTTATTTTAGGGACTTTCTTATGTATTATTTCATTTAGTTTTTAGGATTTGGGAATTAAGTTTATTTTTGAAGAAACTAATTTTATATGTAACAATGAAGCAAGATAGGCCTCTGGGAAAAAAATACGTATCGCAGCTATGGATGAGTAGTTTTGCTGGGTGTTCATGATTAAGACTATGTGGACTGCTGAGTGCTTTGTAGTGCAGCATCAGAAAAAAAAATTCTGATTGCAGGAAAATGAACCTGTCAAATAATGTAAGTCACTATTGCCCATAATGGAATGGGGTTCTTAAGGGTGTGCACTTAGAACCCTCAGAGAGCGCCCTCTGCTGGCTCAATGCTTATTAATTTCATGTTTGCTCCCCAGGGTATCTGGTGTGTAAATCAAGCATGACCTGTACCCGCCCACCAAAGTCCATTACGCACATACACACGCAGTGTACAAATTATGAAGACACTTGCCAACTTTCAAGTATGCCTGCACCTTTGCCTGAAAGGCTGTGAGTCAGCATCTTTTCTTCTCATAGGTCAGCTAAAAAGTGAACTTTCTTGCTGATGGAATTCTAATCAGAACAGGAAAGCAATTCAAAGAAATCTCAGTTCAGCTATAGTCAGCTATAAGTTGTGCAAACCTAAATTATCAAAGACTAAAAAAAGAATCTGCATGAGGAAGTCAACATTAATGTGATGCTATTAATAACACAAACTGGAATTGGAGCTCACAGCTGGAGCAAGATAAATAAAAAAGAACAAAGGTCAACTGCCTACAGAAAAAAGAGATATTAAATAAACTTTATGTTTTTTTTTTCTTGAATTGACTTATGGACTTTGTGGTGGAAAGTATGGTACCAAAATTTTAAGGTAGTTCTAAAGGAGCGTCCATGAGGCTTCTGGACTCCTAATTGTCAACGATTAAAATAGTAAAACAACTTGTACTGTTGAATTCTTGTTGGCGAAAAGAAAATTATTTATTTTTCCACTACCTTATCTCACAAATGATTTAAATTCATTTACCAAAGGAACACATACAATGATAACTTTAAAATACAAAGAAGAGAATTGGGAAAATGAAAAATGAAGATATGAGGCTGACAGGAATCGGACACGGGAAGCAAGTTGATGCTAAGGTTGAATAAACGCAAAATCACGGAGATACTGACACGTGATGAGGCAGCTTGAGTAGATCTTTAAAGCAGACTTAGGTGATTAGTTCAGTTCTAATACTGGGGATCTATGTGAGTTTACAGTGGCTGAGAAAAACAATTCATTATTTTAAAACTTCAAATTGTCACTTTTATATAATATCCTTATGACTATTTTTTATATGCATTAGTATTATCTTACTACAAAATTATGAACCCCAAGAGGTTAGAGACCAAATTATAGGTGTGATACATTTTCTGATTATTTAATTCATCTAATGTGTTCATTTTTTTTTTGTACTGGGACTCGAACTCAGGACTTCGTGCTTGCCAGGCAGTGTTTGCTTTTACCTGTGCTTAAAGTTATGATTATCATTATACAGACATTTTGTTCTGTATCTATCTCTGATACACATTATGTTATTTTTGAAGCAGAGCTTGACATCACCTTTGTTACCTCATGATGGCACACTCGTATCATATTCTTCCTAGAAAGGTTTTTGGAAAGTGCCTGAAAATCATAGCAAAAAAAGAGCACTTTCTCCCTTTTTGATTACTTTAGTCATATAAAATAGATTAGAAATATTACGTAGACTGCACTTTCCATCGGCATGTTCTGAGTTCACGTCAGTGTATGTAGTTAAATTTTGTCGGTTTGGATTTTTGGATTTGATCCAAGAGCATCTGAATAGGGATTGCTGAGCAGAAATCTCTCCAGTAGCGCTGTCTTTTGTTGAGTTGCTGCTGGAAAAGAGACAGACTGCCCGCCTTATGAGCTATGTTCCAAGTCAGTAGATAGTTTTTAAAACTTTGGTTCTCATTGTAATCTTCATTTTCAATTAATATTAAGCAAGGTGAAGAATGTGTAAAGAATAATAGAAGAATGAACAGCAAGGGAGCTGCAGCTCTTAACTAGTTGTACTCACGATCGATTTTAAAATTATTACAAATCTTTCCAAAACCATGTTCGTTCAATTCATATTTTCTGCCTAATTTTTTAAAAAGAAACTACAGGCTAGAATTATTCAAATGGTGCCTTACATCGCTTGCTCATCTATGTGTACACTTGTGTGATAATCTACTTAGATATGTTACACATGAAAATAAATTGTCCAGTTAGGCACTGCTTTCTGGTAAGCTTTCCTAATGGAACCCAATTATAAATGAAGAAATAAAAAGAAAGGATATTTAATCAGGTAGAGTCATAGTTTATGCTATTTAAATTTCTAATAGTAACATTCCAAAAAAGTGCCAAAATATATAAATAAAACACATCATAACTTTTTTGCATTATTCATGGAACTACAAGAAACAAATCAAGATAACAAAACTGAGTGATCCTGACTGAAGTAGCTGTAATTAAAATAGCAAAAAAAAAAACCCCTGATCTTCTGATGCTGAAAATGCCTGAAAAAAAGCATTGGAAGCAAGTGATAATGTGTAAGTGAGGATTCAAGTTCAGACAAGTTCAGAGTAGTTCATTAGAGAGGATAAATAAAAAGTAATGACAGACATTACTGTTTGGAGCATTTTATACATAAACATCAAATGGAATTTTGCAAAATTAATATGTTCAATATCGTATAATAAAGTTTAGGAAAATACTAGTACAATTATTTTTAGACTTCTGTATTAAATTACACATACGGCTATTGAATAAGTCATTGTTTCAGGTGTGTATACATGTGTGTGTGTGTGTGTGTGTGTGTGTGTGTGTGTGCAGGTACAGTGAGAGAAGAGAAAAGGAAGACGAGTCAGAGACCAGGTGGGTGACCTTACCACAAAGTGTATTGTCTTCATCAGAGCCATCTGCACAATTTATTTCTCCTTCACAAAATAAATCAGCTGATACACACTGTAGACCATCAGCACAAGGTCTTGAACCGGGTTGGCACATTATTGAGACATTTCCTTAAAAACAAATTTAAATTATAAGCTTTTTGCACAGTAGATTTAGTTTCCAATTGATGAGATTAGTACAAGATTTGAAGATTTGTGATTTTTTTATTGTTTAGGTCCTTATTCACAAGTACGTACTTCAGCTCCTAGTAGAAATATTTATTTTCTTTGATGAATCAATCATTTTTCAAATATAAGATTTAAATTTTGAAAAAACTCTTCATAGACGTTAAATATGGACATTTTCTCTGTATATTTTAGCCTCAGAAAATTAATACTATGGTTTAATCCATTTAATCCCTCATCTTTTACACTTCTCAGGATTTTTATGTGGGGCAATTTATTGGAAAGTTTATCATGCCATCATTAGCATCTCGTAGCCACTGTTTGAAAATACAGTGGCCTCAGTAGAAACATGTTCCTCAGAGTAAAATGTATCAGTGAATGCCATTTTAAAGTACAATAAAATATTTAAAATATAAGTGTTTCTATTTCATTTCCTGTTCTTCTTGATTTTGAGATTGTTTTAGAGACAAGCCTTCCTATGCATTTCAGGCTGGCCTTGAAATCACTATGTAGCCCACACTGGCTTTAAACTCATGGCGATCCTCCTGCCTCAACCTCCCAAGTCCTGGGATTACCGATTTGTTCCGCTATGCCCAGCTTTGTCTTTGAGATTGTTAAGATACAGGAGCAAAGACATTCCTGCCAGGTTTTCAGCCACATGTGGTCTAGATCCATGGATTTAAGGTTCTCAGAATGTCTCATCCTTCACCTAGACACTTCCACTTTCATCCGTAGTTATAAAGATGCACAAGTTTTAAAGATGCGCAAGAAACATAATTCTAGAAATTAGATTGGAAAATTTAAGTGCCATGCTAAAAATAGTATTATTTATGCGTCTATGAGATAAACATATGTTTTTATTTTTCAGTGCTATGTTGAAATTTGAATAATTTTGTGGCTAGAATAACAATGATGATTTAAAGCTTTTGAAATCTTAAACTCAATGACATGTTTTCATCACTGTTGTTAATCTTAAAACCAGCACTGTACTGCCATCTGCTGGGTTTTAAACATATCAAAATATAAAATTCTGATACTTCTTTTGCTCCATAAAATTAATTGGGGAAGCAAAAGCATTTGTATCAAGGAATCTACTAAGATAATAACTAAGAATATTTATAGGTGGGATTACTGAATATATATGCAACTAAATCAGACTTTCATAACTGGGTATAATTAAAATGTATCAGAAAATTCATGAATCATCCAACATCTTGAAGCTCAGAATAATCCCATATAAAAGAACAAAGAACAATTATAAAAGCGTTATTTAATAAACCCAAACACACATTGCAGTTGTTGCTATATAAGGGCTACTTATCAAGAGTACTTTACCATTGATTTCCAGTCCAGAAAATGTACAAAAAGCATAATGTCTGAGAGTATTTCATAAATGTTTGCTTATGATATGAAGAAAAGTACTTTACTTGAAACTCTGTCTTACTTTAACTGTAGCCGCTAGAATCCTATGTTCAGCACTTGAAAGCCTGCGTTTGGGGACTTAGCTGGTAAGAGACAAAATTATTATTGTCCTAATGATTGTACTGGGAGCGTCACTTGGTGATTCTTTGCATTTCTACTGCCTGTTGAACTCTAGTTTAAACTTTAAACCTCACTAACAAGGGACACCTCTTGGGATCTTTTACTCTCCCCAATGATGATTATTCACCCACTCCACAAGTATTTATTGTCTACTTTTTTGTGGACATGGAATTGTAAGGAATAGGAATAAAAAAATAAGTAAGCAAAGCCTCTATTCTTACAGAGAATGGAGTCTAGTGGAGACTGATTCATTCACTATTTTTTAAAAAGAGATATAAAAATCTGCTTTGGTAGCACTAAGGATTAGACACTTTCTGTCCGAGGCAGATTTCAAAACTATCTTCACAGAAGAAGTCATATTTAAACAGTGTTGAAGGGTGTCCAAATGAGCACCAGGAAGATACATATGATGCATGTGTGTAAGGATGTCTTCTTAGTCACATTCCTTGTCATTGATATAAAATACCCAAACCTACAAATGAAAGGCATAGAGTTTTATTTTGGCTTACTCATTTATAAGTTTCAGTCCTCGAGTAGTTGGTGTCATGGTAGAAGGGCCTGGGATAAGGAAAGCCCCTCCCATCATTGCAATCAGGTATCAGAAAGTGAAGGGAGAGGTTGAGGAGGGAGACAAACCCTTCTGGGTCACCTCTCCAGTGAACTGCTTCTTCTCATCAGTCTCCAGCTCCTAACAGAAAGTCACTTATAACGCCCCCTAATCCAGTCACCTTCCAAAGGCCTGCCTGCCTCTGACTATCTGAGGCCTTGGGAAGACATCTGGTTATAAACCACAGCAGAAGGTGGAATAGAAGCAAATCAATACATGGAAATTGAAGAGTCTAATTTAGCGAGTTAGCAGAGTGGTTCTGGAAGCCACAGCAAGAAAAGAATTTGGTATCAAGATTGAGGGAATCTTTTCATCTTAGCTGAACGATAGAAATGTCTTTCTATACCTAACGATATTGAAAGCTTTCATGTATTTGTGTGCTAGAACCAGTACGTGTCTCCTAAAGACAATTCTGGGATCTTGTGGAGAATGATGTGGAAAGAGGAGACCAACTGAGAACCTATCTCCGTGGTTCAGGTGGATGTGAGCAGGGTTGGAATTCTCTCATCAGCTGAGGAAATGATGCATAAAACTGACGTCCACTTTACAGAACCGATGAACTCCAGTGACCGAAATGTAATCCTGATCAAGCTCGAAGGAGGGAGAAACAATATTAAGAAGTGAAAAGTTAAATTACTGATGGTCATTTGTCACAATTGTGATTTTTAAGAAGAAAAAATAAAGATATCAGAAAATGAGTCTAGTTTGATGTAGTTGAGTGAAAGAGGGAGCCAGTAGATACTTTTGCTTGAGTAGTACTGTCTCTTTCTTTTTCTAAAATGCTTTAGTTGATTTATTCCATGAAGAAAGAAGTTTCTCATTTACACATTAAAATGGAATTAGGAATGCACTTAATTTCTACAAAATAATCCCCATTGATTTGAGCACCTTTATCATTTTTGTGACTTTCTAAAACAGTTCTGGAAGTCTTGTTTCTTCAGTGTCTTTAGTTACCCTGTGAAGGCTGACTCTGCATCATAAATTGATCTAAATATTGACTTTTCATGAACATTTTGATTAGGGCAAAGAGCCAGAAGCCTCACAGTGCCAAACTGGTAGAAAAACTGTAATTTTTTACGCACCTGCCTTTCCCTTGACTGTATGTGATAGAGCATTCATCGTATCTCTTAAATTACACCTTGCAAAAAACTCATGAAAAAAGACTTCCAGAACTACTTCAGAAAATGGCAAGAACAATGGTGTAAGTGTGCATAAGGCAAAAGGGAATATTTTGAGGGGGATTAAAAGCAACATTTTTTTTTTTTACTGCAACGATTATTTTTAATTCAAATTTTCACCATGTAGTTTGATCACATCTTTCGGTCCATTGTCTATCATCTACTTATATACAAAAATCATGATTACCATTTCTAAGACACTATCGACTGATACAGAAATTTGTCACCTATCATTTTTTTAAAAAACACCTTACATTATTAATGTGAGAATTCTTTGACTTGTGCACTACTTTGCTTGCATTTAATTCTTTGATTCCATGGAGGCTTTTATAGGTAAATGGATGCGACTTGAGACCATACTCATAAGTGAAATAAACCAAACACACATGTGTAAACACCGCATTGCCTCCCTAGTGTAAGAAACTGAAAGACTCAGTAAGATACAAAATTCCTGATAAATATGGAGAAATGGTTCTGAAAACCAATGGTGCTCTTATTCTTGGATTTGATTGGTT
>RJWT010009528.1:0-25064 GCA_004365215.1 Cuniculus paca | reverse complement strand
GTCTTGTTTTTGAAATCCAATATTATTCTCACTGTGTTGTTTTGTTCCAATTTATTGTTTTGTTTTGTTCAATGTTCTGTTTGATTGGTTTTATTCTGTTTTGTTTTATTTGATTTTACTATGTCTGACGTTATGGACAACCAAAAGATAACAAGATATATCATGGTAGCAGTTGTTGATTTTCTGTTTTCCAGTTCTGAAGTTCCGTACCACTTTCACTGTTTTGTTTTGATTGGCTTTATTCTGTTTTATTTTGTTAGGTTTTATTCTCTTTAAACTAAAAAAGAGACCAGCAATTACAATTTGTTAAGTAAGCTGTATTCATATGCTGTAAAACTTTGTAATACAAAATTAATTATCAGATGAACATTTAATAACAACAACAACAAAAAAGAAAATGACTAAGACAGTCTATATTTTTGAGCACTCTCTATGTTCCAGGTACTTTGGAACATGGTGAGTTCTATATTTGACCTCATCTAATTTCTATTTTATAGATGAGTAAATTTAGAGAGGTTTAGGTGATTCATAGTCACAACAGTGGCAAAGAATGAGAGTTTTCTACACAATATCCACTCTACCTTTGTCTTTTCTAAAAGATACCAATTTTCTTTAGGGCAGTAAAACTCCCAGCTAAAAGCACTATTTCCCAAACTCTTCATAACCGACACACATGGCACAGGACTTAGTCTTTTGAAAGTGACTGAGCCTACGAAGCTCTTTAAGAGTCTGAATCCATTAGCACGTGTTATTACATCCATCATTTTCCTCCATGTTTTCTAATTATAACAAGAAAGTGATGGGTGGTGCTTCTGCAGCCATTCTGAAACCAAGATGGGTCATACACACTTAAAGGATTGCCGAACAGCATGCAAAGTCCTTAAGTTACCATTGACATGTATGTATAATGTGCCAGCAAAAGGGTGCTTGTGTCTATATTTGTCAATGTTTTAAAAAAAAGGAGACCTATATATGTTATATGTGCAGTCACTTTTTTCTCTCTTATTTTTAATAGAAATCATTTCCAGATAAAATGCACTGAAATGTGTCAGTGGTAAAATATTCCTTGGAAGTGTCTATCTCCAAAATTCATACCTACTAAGGTCTTTCTTTGAAGATCTGGGAGGGAGGGGACAGGTCAACCCTATGTTCAGAGTTTCAGATTAGACAGTGAATGGGCTAGAAACAGGAAGGAGTGTCATGGCTGAGAGAGAGGAAACAAGCTGTGCTTGGAGATCCCCAGCCAGGACTCTGCTGTGACTGGGCCCCTAAGTGATAATGATCTTAAGCAAGTCACACTTTGTGTTTGGGCCTCCATTTTTTTCATCTTTATGTTGAGAACTTTGGACTGGAATAAATGCAGAGAGGCACCTAATCTCTAAACCATGAGTCCTTGCACCCACAGTGGTCAGAAATAAGGTTCCCAGAACCCGCTTGTTCAAACAGAGACCAGTGTTCCTCCAACTGTCTTGCCCACTCCACCATTCCCATCACAGCCAGGAGATGCACATGAAGTCCTCTGCATGTGTGTGAAGTCCTTTCCGTGTACATGAAGGCTTCTCTACAAAATCCTCCTCGAGTGCATGAGGACTTCCTCATTCCCATTTGGTCTTCACCACTTGTTTCTCATGTGCTCACATGAGAGTCCAGCCAAAGCTGATAAATTAGACGATTTTGCTCAAACAAGGCTGTAAATTAGCATTTTCTCTCTGAGGAGTCCAAAGAATTTCACAAAATCACTTTATCTTTCTCAAGCATTCCAAGACATTTATAGTTATTTCCCTTTTAAAATGTAAAAATTTATTGCCAGCAGGCACATTAAGATTTTTGAGCCCTGTGTTCTCTTTATAGAACAAAGCTTATATAAGGCAGTTTACAACAACACAAAAGTATAAAACAGTTGCATGCAGATTGTAGGAAAAACAGAAAAGTATGAAGCTAGACATTCTCAGATCAGCTCAGTTGATGAATATCACATGCTCTTACGCTGTTGTTTGTCAACTTCCTTGCCACTAAGGCAAATATGGTCATAATATGAGAGACACTAACTTACTGAAGGTCACAGTTACCCAGAAAATCTGTAGCCAAGTCAGCCATAAAACGTAGAACCTTGGACCCCTTTGTCAGCATTAAATTTTACCCCCAGTGAGCCCACTGACAACCCCTCATAAGCAAGATGAGCAAGAAACTCAAAAACAAGACTTCCCAATGTCTAGGGAAGCAGAGCTATTCACCCAACAAATATCGAGCAGGTCAAGGCATCGCAGACTGAGGTCACATGCAAAACTTGGTGCCTTGGCTAATATGGGCAGCCATGCAACAACAAGGCTATGTGAAGAACAGAGGCAGAAGGCTGGCATGTAGCTCAGTGATATGGTTCTTTTCTAGTACGTGTGAAACCCTGGGTCCAATCCTTGGCAGTGTAAAAAAACTTTTTTTGAAAAGGAAGCAGGAGGATGGGTGCTCAGAAATGCCGAAAGAAGGAATATCACAGAGAGACAAGTTGGTGGTGCTGTGTAATCGCTGTCTTGAGGAAAACCACGAGAGTCTAGACTAGGATTTGTGGATGGACACTTGTATGCTACTAACATTAGCTTTGTGGGATTCTGTTTACTACGCATCCATTCTCAATAAGCAAGCTTCTGATTAAGATTCAGCTTCTGGGGGCAGGGTCCTTCCTCAGGATGAGGCAGCTGTGCCACACAGAATTTTGTGGCCCAGTCCCAGATGCAGTGGTCGTTCGCTGAGAATCCACAGTTGTATGCAACAATCTTATGAGCTTGGCTAGTATGAGTCTGCCCTGGGAGAATAGGTATTTTGAGTGCTAATAAGCTCAGGTCTGAGATTACGTAACTGAGGGCCAGACAGCAGACCACAGCTAATTCTCCAAGGGAAAGAACACATAATTTCATTATTCCTGGAGAATAATGAGCCTGTGGTTCCTCTGGACTCACGTCCCCACTTGCCTTGTGTTTGAACTTGCACAGGGTTAAGCATGAAGAAAGCCAAGCTCCTTGGCAGTCTCTGGCTTCTTGTCTCCCCTTGTTGTCTGGGTAACCCCCACAGACTACCTTGGATCTGGCTACCAGTGGTACAAGCTGTTTCTAAAACCTTGCACCTACCTCGGTTCTTGCATATTGATGCAAAAAATCATTACATCTCAAACAACCAAATTGCTAGTGCTTTACATTTATTACGCACATTACCCACAGGCAAATTTGAAAATTATGGCTCTTCTTGGGTATTTTATACTAGATTTCAAACAGCCCAGCCCAGCGTGAAACCATGGGGAAGTAAAATGAGGATGGAGGCAGGAGGTAGAGACTTTATCTTCTGACTCCTTGTGATGAAAATGATTTGAGAGACACGACTAGAATGACAATCGCATGGCTCGTTGGCCTGATCGCCTGTTGTTCATAAACAGATAACGGTGCTGCCTAGCGCTTGTGTGGTGACCAAACAGGACCGGCAGAGCCGTTTTCATTTTGGGCTTCAAACACATCCCTAAGCTAATGTCTATGCCAACAAAATACTGAAAAATAAATCAGTGAAATAAAGGAAGAATTCACAGCATCCTCAGTGGCAGGACAGTATGAGGAAGAGGCTAGAACAGCACAGAGTTACAGACCCTTTGGAACCAAGTTCTGTAGCAACCTCCCTTAGACACCCACGGTTGAGCCCGTCCCAACCTCTAATTGGGAAGCAGGTTCTAGATTCCCCAAATATCTTCTTTGACCTTTTCTTCTTGTTTTGCAGATATTCACCTGGGTGTCCCATCTTTCCTAGTAGCTGGCCAGTCTGAGGGAGGGGCTGAATCTCTTTCAGACATTTCCCTTGAGATATTGGCGTCATCCACTCGCCTTACGAGTGTTCAGACCAAATGGAGAAGAAAGATGCAAGAGAAATGGTGGTGTAACTAGACTCCCTCATGTATTTTACAGTTTGTCAAATCATTTCACAGATACGATCTCATCTGAACTGCCTAAAGTCCTGGGTGACTCACCGGAACTGTTACCCTCTACTTAGGACAAAGTTTTCTTTTAACATTTTACAGGTATTATTTTCACAGGTCTTCTCTAAAATGTGGATTATATTGGTCCTTACCCAATAACGCTGCCACAAATACAATAAAAGAATTGATTAATGTATGCAGAAGCTGCCACTACAGAGCCCAGCTTATGGAAAAGGCTACATATGTTTGCTGTTTCTTTCTGACTTCATCTTGATTCAAGAGAATAGGATCTAAATGCCCTGCTCTTCCAACCAGGGTCCCTGTGGCACTTTTGGGACACTGGCTTATTAGGACACTAGGGTCTGTGCAAGCTGTTTCCTGCTGCAGCCCTCTGTGTCCACATTCATGTCACAAATATTTGGAGCGGACCTTGTCTGTAAGCACTGTCTACCATGTCCATCTATGGAGATATATTCTCCCACCTTCCCAAGCAACTCCTCTTTCTCCTCTGGGGTTCATCTCTTCCCTCCCAGAGAAAGAGGAGGAGGAGGAGGGAGAAGGCCATCTGCTCCTGAGGCTCACAGCCATTCTGAATTTTATCAAATAGCGATTTGCTCCCCACTCGGAGGTGGAGCGAGTAAAGTCCCGATTGTGCAGAACTATCTGTGCACGCCCTCTACTGGAGAAGAGCATTAGACCAGGTACCTAGGGGCAGCTAGGCTCACGGCAGCCAGGGGGGGCCCCTGGGCATGGTGTCAATGTTGATGCCAGGTGACCTGGCCCCAGAGCCAGAGGGCAGAAAGCATAGCAAACATAAGCAAGGGTGGCTTACACACCCCACTTCACCAGAGCAGCTGCGTGGTCTGTCTATGCTGTGAATTCTTCATCAGGTTTTGAAAAGGTTAAAAACAGGGAAAAAAGAAAACCATTGGACAAAAGGCAAACTCCGTGTCCTAGAGAATCAGAACACTGACATGTGTTGATGGATTTATTCCAGAATGATGGAACCCTCTCTCTACTCTCCCTCCCAGCCATCCTCTTGACAGGCTGTTGTCCCATGCCACATCCCACCGGGTCCCTCTCAGAACTCAGGTAAAGCATCTCTCTTCTCTGTGAATGAATTTGCACATTTTTCTCTCCTTTCTTGGTAGCTTTAGCTCTTTCCGCCCTGTTACAAGTTCTGAGTCTCTGTCTTCTCTTCTTGACCTCAAACATCATTCCATACTGCAGAATTAACTTTGCTTTCCTGGGTGCCAAGCCAATCTCTTCTACATGCATTTACCTCATTTACTCTTGGCTGTTTGCTAATCTGCCAGTCCCCAGCTACTTTTTCCTTCACCACTGCTGAATTCCATTAGGTCAGAGAGGTGGTTTTTCATTCTTGTGTCCCCAAAGCCTCACACTGTGTTAGGAATCATTAACTAAATTTTGTGAGAAGTGAGGTTTAGCCAGCTCAAAATGTTCCGGGCACATAGAAACTTATTTATTATTTGTTAATAGAATGGAAAATCTGAACTAGTGATGATTTCTAAGGAAATAAACCTTCATTACGTGTCAAATTTATAGAACAATGGTTATCAAGAAGTACAGTACATGAGTGGGAAGAGGGATTCTTGGAAAAGTTTTGATCTAGTTTAGTGATGTTTTAAAACCCTGTTAGTCGTAAAATTACCAGTCCTTGATGGTTTGTGTGTTGGATTTGCAATGTTGAGTTTAAACCCAGGGCTTTAGCACTAAGCTATATTTTCAAAACTTTTAAAATTTATTTTCAATTTTTATTTTGAGACAGCATCTCGCTAAGTTACTAAATTTCCCAGGCTGGGATGAAATTTGCGATCCTTCTGTACCAGCCACACAGAGTGCTGGGATTACAAACGTGCGCCGCCACATCTGGGTAAGTCCTCAATTTCTAAATCAAAGACTAGGAGATAGCGTTTGAGCCCTGTATCTAGTTCAAATCGTGCCCAACCCCTGAACATTTACTTTGCACGTGAGCACCTTTAGGAGTAAGGAAAACACACATTTCTTAAGCAACACATTCATGTTTTGGGTTACTACATTAGGAAATCCTCTCTGTATCATTCAGTGATTAAAGATAATGATTAAGAGGAGTTTGTGGTCCAAATATGAGGTCAAGTAAGACAAAAGTGAACAGACACGGCATGAACATACCCACAAAAAACATTCAAAGCTGTAAATCAATGGAAGGAAATGCATCAAAATTATAATTCATGCCTTCATTTCTTTACCAAACATCACTAAGGTCCTAGTGCTGTGGATATTCTAGATACTATGGATACTGAATGAGCGGGTTAGACTAGCCCTGATGGCTGAGTTGTGGTGATGGGATTGAGATGATCGTTATTTATTGTCTCTATAGCCTATAGTTTCTGACCTGGATTTATATTAATAATTAAAACCTTACAGCCAGGCATGGTGGCTCACGCCTGTAATCCCAGCACTTGGGAGGCTGAGATAGGAGGATTGTTGTGAGTTCGAGACCAGCCTGGGCTACAAAGTGAGCTCAAGGCCAGCCTGAACGGCATAGCGAGACCCTGTCTCAAAAACAGGGCTGGGGATCTAGCTCAGCGGTCTAAGCGCCTGCCCGGCAAGCGCAAGGTCGTGAGTTCAATCCCTGGTGCCGCAAAAAACAAAACAAAACAAAAAAAACACCTTACAAGACTTCAGAAGTCCTGTCTTCACTGAAAGCATGTGAAAAGAATCTTCTGTTTCTTAAATTCTGGAGACTTTAGAAAATGTATCGTGCTAATAGCTCTTCTCATGGAGAAAATGCTGAGCTTCTATTAAGGAAGAATTGATTGATTTTGTCAGCATGACTGTGATATGTCCACAACGAACTTACCTCTAAGATAGCACTTTCCACCGATCTCAGAGAATACAATAGCTACACAATTCTCAAGCTGGAAAGAATTGTCCAATTTTTTTATTTATAATGCCTCAGTTAAGAACCGAGCTAGCTTATGAAATCAGAGAATACTATTATAGTGAAACCTCAGGATGATTTGAACCCTTCAGCAGCGTCCGTGACAATGTTCATCTGACTCCACTGAGGACAAACCGTACCATGGATTTAATGAAATTATGACAAAACGGGAAGTTTGTTTCCTTAAAATTTCCGGTAACAGCCTACGGTAGATAATTCTACAACTCAAGTGGCTTTTCTCTCATTGCTTGCTTTCCAGGTTGTGATGTAGATGAGTACTTGGCCCCATCAGTATGCAAAATGGTCAGCACCACGCATTACTCTGGACTTTTTTTTGTCTTCCCTGCAAAATGGCCACAAATAATAAACAGCACCTCCTACAGGAAAGGCTTAGAAGAATACGGTAACCGTCCTAGCTAAAGTCTCTGCCTAGACAGACAGCATAGAGTTTGCAGAATTCTGATGATATAGACTGAGAAGCCTCAGTTGAAAATCCCTGAAAAATCAATAAAAAATATTACACAAATTTTAAATTCACCAGTAATGGAATTCGTTCAAACATCATTACTGACCCATGCTGACAGTTTCAAAATTGAATTTTTCTTGCAATGGCTGGAGTGAATAAAACTTTCCTGTTAGCTAGCTGTTTTTGAAACATTTATAGGCCATGTTCTCACAGCAACTTGGTGTCAGAACCAGTAGGATTCTTTGACAGGAAAAGCTTTGAGAGAGACAACATAGACAGGATAGGGAGAGGCATCTTCTCCCCATGGCCTGATAAGATTTGTAATGTCATCTTCATTCACGGAGGATTACTTGCTGACAACCACAGTGTGTCTCAGAGTCTTGCTCCAGGGTTCATAAAATTTCTGCCACCCAAGGC
The DNA here is from genome assembly GCA_004365215.1 of Cuniculus paca. Classification (NCBI taxonomy): domain Eukaryota; kingdom Metazoa; phylum Chordata; class Mammalia; order Rodentia; family Cuniculidae; genus Cuniculus; species Cuniculus paca. Next base: position 17,285 of record RJWT010009528.1, on the reverse strand, counting down.
TCCTGTCTCCATGTCTATTGCACTGTGAGATGTAAAAGTGGCTGGACAGGATCACAGCAATCCTTAGCAAACACGATATTCACGGGCAGGGGGCAGCAAAAGTCAAGAGCTCATTTGCTTGAAGTATGTTCTCTTCAATGTGAGGTGCAGTATTTTTTTTTCTTTATAATCTTTTTTTATCCTGTGGCAATTTCTTGCCTCAACTGCTTTATTAAAAATGATTAATATAACTCACTCATACTTGCACAGGAAAACTCTTGACCTACTTAGAAATTAAATAACTACTTCCTATGGATGGCATTTCCCTTAAAATGAAAGTTACCAAAGTGGATACACCTGGGAGAATTCTAACTCGTAAGAATTGCGGAGAGTATTAATTGTCCTTTTGCTATTTACAATAACAGTGTCTTACTGTCAAGCTTGACTTCCATAAAAGTCCTGCGGAATAGCTGTAAATGGTATCTGCCCTTTATGAGGAAGGTCTAGAGAGAATCAAGAATCAAATCTATTTCACAGAAGCCAGGATGAATTTTTTTTTTCAGATTCTCTGAAATTGATCTGCACTGTGAAAACAGCAAAATATCTGACACTTGAAATAAATTTCTTATTAAGGCAAATTGGCTTTTTGGTTGTTCTTCTAGCAAGTTTTTATCTTCTTGCTTGCTCTTCTAGATTCAAGCAAAAAAAGAATCTTTCTTGCACCCAGTGAGCAAGGCGTACTGGGTAAGAGAGAACCTTCAGGGTTTCAATTTTCAGCCATGACCCCAGCTGGTTAGGGCTTGTGATTCTCTGAGTCTCAGTTTCCCTCTTTGCAAAATGGGATTCTAATTCCACCACATTATAATAAGACACAGATATGCTAATAAACACACAAAAAATGATATAAGCTGTAAAGTGCTCCCAGGTTACCAAAATCCAACTTGATTGCAGCCTTCTGTCTTATAGTTTATCTTCATACATGTAGGTCTCCATAATGTGAGGTCAATACTCATGTTTCCATGCCAAAATAACAAGCCTTTTTGTTAATCTCTTTAAAAGGTTTAGATTTGCATGACACTAGATAATGTACAACGGAAAAAAATATGAAAATTCAGCTTTACATCATAGAGAACAGAGATCCAAATGTTTTGTTGCATGGTATCACTTTTTGAATAACACAAATATTGCTCATCCCTTCACTAACTAGCCTCAGGAGGGGTCGTCAGCCTTCACTATGGATTTACTGGAAGTAATAGGGAAACTCAGGCACACACATGCACATACGCACAGCCTCCCCTGAGGCACAGAGAGAAGGCATTCAAGATTAAACAAACCAAGAAAAATCTCACGGCAGTAAAATTAAGGAGAGGGGTGTTGTTGTTGTTATGAGAGTAAATCAGAAAAATGAAAAGAAGGGAAAAAATGAACTAAATAAAGGGAAATCTGGGGTAGAGTGAGCACCCACAAAACATCCCTAATGCTCTATATAATGTGACATGGGTCCCAAAGGCCTGTGCATTCATCTGCAGCTTCCTGATATGCCAAACTTCCGAGAAGAGCATCCTAGTAACACAATCCACAGATCTTACCCCATGTCGATGAGAGGAATGCTCAAGCTTCCAGACATAGCACAGCCTATCCCACAATTGAGAGTTGGAGACTTTTATCCTGTGGGCCCCCATAATGGGCACATTGTTGTGAACTATCTACACACTTCCAGTAAATAAAGTGCTTTGATTGAGCCAAATTCAGACAAAGCAATTCCAAGAGTGGCCAAAACCATGCTTTAAGTCACCAGATCTGAGGTCCTAGTGCCTAGGCAAAGCATTTACTAGCTGTGAAAATTTGGACTTATTATATAACTCTTTTGGTTTGAATGTTTACATCCAAGAAAGAGCAGTAATACTATTTATCCTGATAGGATTTTTAGGGAAAAATATTTTAATTAACTGGTATATAGCAAGCACTCAATAAATATAAATTGCTCTCTTTGGGCAACTGCCCAGGAAATCTGAGAACCCACGTAGTCCCTGTCATAAATGGAAGGCCACCTCGCAGTACAACTTTGCCCCAAACCCTAAGTGTGCTGGGTCAAAATTAGATTTGACCTGAAATTAGATTTCCAGCTCAGTGCACTCAGAGTTAATTTATAACAAGTGGCTTAGTGGCCCTGCTCTTCCTCTACTCCCTTTTCATCTGCTCAGCAAGACCACAACCATTAACTACTACATGAATATAATCTGCATTTTGAAAAGAAAAACACACACACACACAAAACCAACCACCCCTGGAAATTTATCCCCTCATGAAAGCCTCAAATTTCTGCAACAGCAATGCATCCATGTGTGGGACCCCACAGAGATCATGAATTTCAGATTCTTGTAAGAAATTATCTGTTTTGCTGGACTCTTGCTGAGATCAATCATCCCCTCAGTGGTTGGTGCCAATTAAGAGCTAGTGTGATGCAAAAGGATATTTTTATACACTGTTTGATACCAAGTACTTCTCTGCCCTCTTCCCACCTCTCTTCTTCCTTCCCTCCACCTGTCCTACAACCACAGTTTCAGACAATTCCTTCTTTAACAGAGGCTCTCCTCTAGAGGTCCTGGGATGTAATAAAACTAATTGCGTCTGTCGCTTTTCTACAAAGACAGTATTTATCCAGTGATTTCTCATCATCTCACATGATCTCCCGACAGCTTGGTATAGAATGCCAAACATAGCATATCGCTGCTTCAGCCTCCTGTCACCCTTTGTCATTCCCACAGCTCCAATCTATCTTCATGCAGCTGCCAAAGTTACCTGCTAATGATCAAGTTGAACCATGTCATTCTTCTGCTGAAAATAAATCCCTGGCTTCCCTTCATGGCCTGGAGGGTAAAGCCCCTTCCAGGGTCTTGTCTCTCACCTCTCTGCCTTTTCCACCCATTTCTGCAACTTCCTGAACACATGAAGTGAGTTCTTTTCTTCCTATACTTATCAGTCCCTGGACAGTTTACACCACGCTGGTCCTCCAAATAGCTAACACCCATCATGGATCCTTTATACATCTGTCATCTCCAGGGAGCGCTACCCAATTCCCTTGAGACAATTTAGGTATCTTGTGCTATACTGTCTGGTACTAGTATTTGCTTCTAGCACAGCATTTATTAGACTGCAGTATCATAGCTGGTTCATGTGTCTTTTCAAGCCCCCCACCCCAAGTAGACGGGGAGTTTCTGAGAGCAAGTATGGGCTTTAGACATCATCGCATCCTCCTATCGGACATAGTATCTCATAAACGATGAGCCAGGAGTTCTGCGTTTGGCTACTTGCTAGTGTGTTCACTACACAGATCCCCTAGCCCTACCCTAGATTCTCGTCCCTTAGTGCATCTGTCAGGGATGGTTGCTAAATTTGTGTGATTTGTCAAAGCTCCCTGACCATGTGCAGCCCTGAATAAGAATAACTTGGCAGAGAAGGGTTAATAAATATTTGATAATGAATAATGTACCAATGACACCACTTTAGAGCTGTTGAGATAAGCTCAAAAGGTTGGTAATTTGGACCAGATTACACACACACACACACACAGACTACAAGAGACAGTGACATCAAGGTGAGTGAGATAAAACCTTTTTTGGACAAGACAGATATGATTGAAAACTATGGTAAATGTTTAAATTTTAAAACAAATTAATATACTAAAAGAGATATTGCCATTACAACCCCTCAAAATCCTCCCCCTTGCTTCAAATACATTTATCACATCATTTTTGCCACCTCTGAAGTACAGGAATTCTGGAAACCCTTTTTGTGAGTGTCTTTACTTCCTGACTCTTTGATTTTTAGCTGTCTGGCTGCCTCGATGTCCCGAACCAATCAATTCCAAACATTTGCCTTTCATGGTCATTTTGACTTTGGGGAAGAGCGAGAAGTTGCATGGTGCCAGAGCTGAAGAAGAAGGTGGATGAGGGCGCACCCTGATGATTTTACACGCCTGTCTTTCTGTCGGATAGCACCCTGTAGTAGCACTCGCCATATTTTTTATCTTATCTCTAAAAGACATAAAAGAGGACTTCCAGGGGCAAAAATGATGAAATAAGTATGTTCAAAGCAAGCAGAAGAAACTTGAGTGAGATTAATAACAATGTGTCTTTTATCATAACATTTTTATTTAATTTAAATATTCACTGTACATTTTCATCACACCTTGTGTTTGTTTACATGTTGAGAACCTTGATTACTCTAAACTTTTATAGGCAGGGACAGGACTTTTTATGTCTGAAACTTAATAAAAAATCCCACGTTGTTCCTAACTAACTATAGCCCTCACAGTTGTTAAGGTGTGAACTAAGAGCACTATCTTCAAGTTACAGACCTTATGCTCTAAGCCTGGATGTAACATTAACTATTCTTTAGGTCAAGAATTTCTTTAAACCTCAGATTCTGCATTCACACAAAAAGGTAGACTAGATGTCTACAAGTCGCCCCAGCTCTGATGTTTCTAATCTAATGAGTGAATGCAGGAGAACTTGAGTCTGAGTCTCAACCCAGTGCTGGGTGAAATACCTTAATTTTTACCACCTACGTGAGATAACAGAGGAAGACCAGATGGAAGAGCAACCTGACTGCACATCACCTTTCAGTTCATCACGAATGTGGCCAGGATGAATAAGTGCCTTTTATTCTGCTGAAAGACAAGTGAATACTCTGCCCTAAGCACTACCCTTGCATCTGCCACTAGTTCTAATGTGAGGACTGACTCCCTGGAGAGGTTCAGCATATTAAGTAATGTGGAGGGAAGCCATGTGCTTTGCGGCCGTCAGAGGAGTGACAGTAACCTCACCCATGTGCCCAGAGGGATGTCTGCAAATCACAGAGAGACCGATTGTCTCAACCGATTTTCACAACCTTGTAAAGGGGGAGGAAAATCAAGTATGACTATTTCCTCCTTACAAATTGGCAAACTGAGTATTGGAGAAGTTGAAAGATTTCTGCATAAATATACAATGATGAAATATGAGGCACCTGAAGCCAGGTTTTCTGACTAAATGTAATGTAACTTTGGCTACATCATATTGCCTTTTAAAAAATCTTCTCTGTTGGATCCTGCTGGAAAAAAAAACAACAACAACAAAAAAAAAAACAGCAGTTACTTCCACCTTCATTTTACAGACCAGAAAGTTAAAACTCAAGGGGACTTTTCAGGGTCACAGTACTTAGCAGTGACATCCCATGTGCTTTTCGCTATATCACAACTACTTTTTCTTTCCTTTTTTAAATTACATCTTGTGCAACTCTACTCTATCAAGGAGACAGAACAGGATGGGTTGCAACAGACTACAAAGAAAAATTAAGTCCCAAGAAGTTATATTCTGAGAACTTACACAAGAGCAATTTATGAGAGAATGACCTTTTCAATAATTGAAATCACCCTTGATGAAAATGAGCCCCTGACCTATCACAGCACTAAGCACTCTCAGAGATAAATGCAGGGACAGTAAACGAAAAGGAGCTGGCTTAGTTATCCACAGACATCTGTTAGGCTCTTTACCAAGCATCTTTGGGCCCTACCATAGCCATAGTGCCCCAGCCAGTATGTCCTCAATAAAGATGTGAAATTGTGTCCTCAAATCTCTGGATTATCTGGCGGTTCCTTAACCATCTCTCACCAATATTCACTGGGTGAAATATTGACGAACTGTACACTGATAAATCACAAGTCCTGAACCTAGGATAGGCTTCTTGGGCAATGCGAAATAATGGGGAAAAGGCCTTCACTTAGAGTCTGGACCTGGATTCTAGTCCTCAATTTTCCACCCAATTCTTGTAAGAAACTGAGCAAAGTTACTTTCTCTTGCATAGCATTAAGCATCCCTCTTTATGTAATGCAGATCTTGGATAAAATATTTTTTCAACCTCAGCAACTAGTGTATATGACTAGTTAACTTTGCTATCAGCTATGTTATGGTTTAGATAAAAAATGTCTCCCCAAGTCCCATGTATTAGGAGGTGGGGCTTTTGGAATAAGATGTGTCATAAGGGCACTATACACATCACTGAATCAATCCACTGATAAGGTCATAGCTAAATGATAGTGAGGCCTGGTTGGAGGAGGTTTCACCACTGGGGCAGTGGCCTCAAAAGATGTATTCTTGTCCCCGCCTCCCTCCTTTTCTCTCTCTTCTGCTTCTTGACTGCCATGGGTGGGGCAATATTCCACCACTTGCCCTTCTTCCTTGGAGCCAGCCAGAAACAGACTGAGCCCTCTGAAACCATGAGCCAAATAACCCCTTTAAGTTGCAGGTATTTTGTCCCAGTGACAGGAAGGCAAAGAAGAGAATGGGGGCTCAGTAATGTCTGGCAGACACTCTTTACCAGTCCTAAATTCATCCGCAGTGGGGAAATAAGAAGTAGTGCAAAAATAATGAAATCATAAATCTCCCTGATCTTATAAGCTCTAAATCAAAATATGCCTTTGAACCACACCTCCTAGGCTCAGGTTGTCACCAGTGAATGTTAGTAGCTGCAGCATTTTCCCTACCATGGTCCATCTCTACCAGCTCCATTCTCCATTTCCCTTACAGATCTCCCTGCTGATGTTCCTGCCATTTCTTGACTGACAATCAATTTTCCTACCTGTCATTATCAATTCTGCTCATTAACTCTCCCGCCTGCCTCAGCCAAGGCCTCTCAACACTGAAAAGCATCTCTGAAAAGTTATTTTCCTCGGTAGAATAATTGACACTTCTTGCAAATCCAAAGAAGCTTTTGTCTGAAGTTCTCAGAGCCATTTTTAAATGTCAGTAAAAGCATACTTTTTATACTAGAGAGGCAGATACTGCCTTTCTAGCACTGCTAAGTAAAAAGTAGAGAAAGGAAGAAAGAAAAAATATTAGGCTACTTTTTCTTTCTTTTCTTTTTTTAATTTGTGGTTCACAGAATACAAAGCCAAATTTAAATTTAATTGCTTACAGATCTTTCGGACATAGCTCCAGAAAGTGGTTAACACAGGAGTAATACTATCAAGACAGAAGTGCTGCAGAGACCCTCTTGGGCCTTTCTGTAAGGCGTCAGTGAAGTGCAAGGTGCTCAGACTTGATAGGAGCCTACAGACTGACTTCTGTGGCACAGCAGACAGCGATGCACTTGGATGAGAGCTCAGTGTCTAGAGTACAGCAAGCTAAAAGAAGTAAGAGTTATAACAAGAATGACCATGCACATGCAGACCATCCTTTGCCACTGATCTTCACACCATATTATCTTACTTTGTGTTTGCTGCTTTCTGTATCTAGAATACTCTTCCATGGGTTAGCTACCCTCACCTCTCTCCAGCTTTTGTTCAAATGCTCTCTTTCCTCGAGGCCTTAAGTGTAATTTAACTGCATTTCCCCACTTGGAATTCCCAATTCCCCTCCTGTAATTTATTTTCCTCCACAGTACTCTTCACCATCTGACTTACCATGCCTTTTCTTACAGATTGTGAGCTCCCTAAGGACAAGGATCTTTTCTATTTTCACCACTGTATTCCTAAGAAAGACCCAGCTCAAGGCCAAAGATAGAGTAGTTGTTCAGTTAGTGTGTGTTGAGAGACTAAAGTCATAAATCTGTGAACGTATCCCTGAGGAACAAGAGGCAGCCCTCTTCCTATTCCACAGATGAGGCAACTGAGGCTCAGAAAGGTGGAGTGGCCCAATCACATGGCCGAGAGAAGCAGCCCCAGCTTTCCTCACACAAGCTTCATGTGCTCTCCAGAGACAGCTCAGAAACAGACACCTTAGCAAATGCACCTCCCACTCAGGAAGGAGCATCGATGCAGAAAAGCCCTAAAAACCACTTCCCCCCATCCCTCCGGCATTGGGATTCCCTTAGCACCCACCTCACCTACCCCAGGGATGCCAAGTTCCCGGGCACCCACTGCATTTGATGACAATCTGCAGATCTAATCACCCCATTAAGGTAGAGCAAACAAAGAAAGGGAAGGAAGAAATAATTGCCAAGTCAACAAACCTGAGTGGTCAGAGGGAGTAAGGTCAACACAGTAATTATACTCCAAGACAGAAAAACATGGGAACTACGTGTTTCCACCCAGCCCTTTCCTGTTTGAGATGGTAACCTCCTCTCCCAGGGAGATGCAAAGTCCACTCCTCGGGCTGGCTGCTTCTCACCCTCGACCCTGCTTGGTTACTTCTACTGTCAGAAGTGGCCCATTACTGTTCGCTGAAATTCACGGTGCACACGCGGAATGCTCGACAATGCTCTGCACGCTGATCTACTCGAGTGCTTTGGGAGCCCCATTAAGGCACTTTTTCCTCCCTCTGCCCCACCCCAGGGTCCCAAGGGACAGAATCACTGGGAAAAGGACAGTGATGGTTTTCTGAGCAGGGAGGGGTGCATGGCGGGAAGAAAGCAATCCGGAATCTTGGTACGGTTGATGTAAGTGGATGTGTATACCAACGAGTACATACACATACATATATCATATACCAAATGTCATTTGTACTGCTCTGTCACTTACATTTAACATCTGCATGCATGAGATTAATGCCATTATGAAAAGGACTCATGAGAGTTTATTTGCATCCTTTTGCCCTGTGAGGACACAGAAAAGGGCCCATCTTCAAACCAGGAAGCGGGCTCTCATCAAATGCTGAATCTACCAGTGCCTTGGTCCCAGGCTTTCCAGCCACCAGAACTGTGAAAAATAAACTACTGTTGTTTACAAGCCACCTGATCTATGATATTTTGTGACAGCCACCTGAATGGGCTGAGACAAGTTCCATCATACAGAAACTATCGTTTCAGAAGGAAGAAAACTGAGGCAAAGAAAAATTAACTTGATAAAGAATGCAAACCCAGAGGCCTCACCCATCAGCAGGCAAGGTCTTGACACCACACTGTGTGTCTGAGCAGCAGACAGGCCACTTGGGATGCCCTGTTGCCTCCTGCCTGGTGCTGTCTTTCCAGGTATCTTCTCCTACCTGGGCTGTCTGTGGCCCCAGCCCCAAAAGGAATCACAAAATGCTAAAACCAGATGAGCGCAGAGAATGGGTCTCATCTAGTAAGTCTTTCATGATTCACATGAAGTTAGATCTCAGAGAGGCAGTGAGCTGCCAAAGGCCTCTGACCAGGGATCTTTGGGGGACTCAAGCCAATAAGAACCGTACGGGCAGTGGAGTCTCCTTGCCCTAGTTGCCTGCAAGTTCTATGATGTTCCTACCTCTCTTTCTGTCTCCTCACCATCCCACCAGTCAAAGCCTTGGAATGATGTGGCTTGCCTTAACTTTTGTTTTGAACTATTTGCTTTTTTTAAAAAAAATTACAGCTGTGACTTTTAACAGAGGTAACCATAAGTCATTTAAGAAGGTGAGTACACTATAAAAATAAATAGATGCCTAAGTAAGAAGGTAACTACTCATTCAGCATCCTTTTCACCATTCTTTCCGGAAGCTTTGCAAATTCTGAAGTATGTAATGTCAAAGAGGGGAGCAAACCTAGCAGGGAGTGCAGTTTGTACAGTCTTTTTCAAAGGGAAGGTGTCTGTTGGGCTGTTGTTTTTCAGTGTGGGACAAGAGAACATCAAAACAATGCTGCTCGCTGGAAATTGAAAAGCATTAGCACAGAGCCATGAAGGGGAAATGGCCATGCCATGCAGTATGCACACATCACTTCTTCCACCCAAGGATGTGGCCGGCGGTCCCCAGCCTCAGTGCCCTCTGGGTTTTAACTGTATCCACATCCACCCCTCCAGCCTGCCTAGCGAGGACACGGCCGGAGCACTCGTGGCAGGTGGCTCAGTCCTACTGTCCATCATTGCACCGCCCTTGTGTGTCTGTGTGGCTGGCTTCTGCTGGCCTTCACTGCTTGGCTTAGCTGAGCCCACCTCCTCTGGAGAGGCTGTCCCTAGGCCCCCAACAACTCCCTCTTCCCACTCCAGCAGTGGTTACCTTGTGTTCATCACAGCTTCTATCATTACCTATTTTCTTCCAGAGTGCTTTGCTGGTTTCCGGTTTCTTACTAGAATGCAAGCTCTCTGAGGAGAGGCTTTGGATCTATCCTACTCACTATTCTTTCCCAGAGGCTACAGCTGGTCCTAGCACACAATAAGGACACGAGAAAAGACGGTTAAACAAAGGAAAAAGGTAAGTACTTCATGTTCTAAATCAAGAGTCTAATTCACAAACTGGCCAAAACCATCCATCAATCAAAACAGAGTTAACATTCAGTGTGTGTTGGGCCCATTCAATAAACTGGAAGAGGTGGGGTGATATGTTTACAGCAACACAACTCACCATAGCTACATCATGGAAGTGACCTATGTAAATGACTGTCCATTGATAAATGAATGAGTAAAGAAAATGTGGTATTTATACATAATTGAGTACTACTCTGCCATAAAGAAGGGTACATTTGAGTTATTTGTAGGAAAATAGATGCATCTTGAAATAAATCAGACACACTTTTAAAAATCATACGGTTTTGCCAATATAAGAAACCAAAATATAAGTAAAGAACAAAATAAAAGACAGACAACAGGGAAAAGGGAAATAGAGCTTTTTCAAAGGAGAAGGATGCCAAGAGATGCAGGAAGAGATGGAGGAGAGAGGAAGGAGATGAAAAAAGAATTGAGATGTGTCATGCGCATGTACCAAGTCTCCCAAAGGGAATGTAATCATTATGTACTGCAAATATGTACTGGTAAAAGACTAAAAACTGAGAAAACAGAAAAACAAGTAAGACTACCCTGGTTAGGGGTATAAGACATATTCACCTAAAAACATAACTGAAACAATGTCGCCAGTGCTCAAGCACAAGTAATATATTCAGTAGACAAAGATATTGAAGGCCAAAGACAAGGAATGGCTCATAGAAGGCTCAAGTATCTGCTAAATATCCCTAAATCACAAGTAGAAGAAGAGAAACTGCAGCTTCTCAACTCTGAGCCCACTCTGGGGCTGCCCGAGCTCCTCTGTGACACTGGACCTTGGGAATAACCAGCTGGACTCCCAGCCTGACACCTGGAGAAAAGCCCCCCCTTGGCCGATGCTGGCTCTGGGAATGACCCTTGCTGAGATTACACAGTCTGTCTCCGGTGCCCCTGGGTGCATGCCCACCTGCAGGGATGAAGCACCGTCTGATTTTTGACCTATTAAAATTGAGGCTCAGTTGGGCATGGTGACACGAGCCTGTAACCCCAGCAAGCTGGAAGCTGAGAAAAGAGGTCATAAATTCAAGATCCTGTTTCAAAATAAAAATAAAAAGGAGTGAGGATATAGTTCAATGTATAGGGCTTGGGTTCAATCCCAGCTCCACGATGAATGGATAAATGTATGGATGGACGAACAAATGGACAGATGGATGAATGGATGGATGGATGGATGGATGGATGGATGGACGGATGGACAGAAGGATGGATGGATGATTCAGACTATGAGACAAGAACTGTTTCACCCAAAGTGTCACAGCCAAGGAAGACTAGTGACTGTCCCCCTCTGTAGGATATTTCATGTTCCCACTTCACAAATCTGCTCCTTTGCTGAAAGCTGGAGGACTTGCTCAAGTTCATGCACATGTCTTGGCTTATTCCTAGGTCTACTGGACTGCAAAGATGTGCTTCTCTAAAATCTGGCCGTGGCGAACAAAGACTAAGTCTCCTGCATGACTCTTTAGCCTCAGTGCAGAGACTGCTCTTCAGAAGGCTCAGATGTCTCATAAATGGCAAAATCCATAGAGGGTAAAATGCAAAACTGCACTGTTTTGGAATTCATTTGGCATCCCACCCTTTTTCCTTTTTCCTGAGGAAATTATTCCCTGGTGACAAGCTCTTTAAAGAATTTCTCTTAACTCCTTTCTACAGCAGAGAGTAATTGTGTGTCATCAAAAGTCTAGGAATAGTCAAGACAGCAAAATTCTTGCTGTGCTCTTGGTAAAATCATTACTCACCAACCAATATTTAGAAATCAAAATGCTCCCCGTAAGTGCCATTAAACACAAATATTTATCAATGCTGTGCTAGAATGTTAGGCTGATGAATCTGGGGGATCGTTGACGTGCATGCATTTGCATAATAAGAGTCAGGTTTTCAATGACTACAAGTTGCCTTGCTAAAGTGATGGCATTCACCTGCCTACTTCCTTGCAAATTGTTTATGCTTAGAAAGTATGTTCAAGTCTCGGAAGTATTGTCCAAAGAGAGCCAGGGAGTTCCTCTTTCTCAGTCAACATGAAAAGCTCTGCCTGTGATAAAATGAAGTTTATTTCCTGGTCTGGCATTTCCACAGCTACTCTAGCCCTCCAGCAGGGCTGATGGAAGAGAAAATGGACAGGCAAAAATAGATAACAATTCCACCTAGCGAATGCTGATGGACAGATCATTATTTTAACACTCCCTCTTCAGCCTGAAAGAAATAAGTCTTTCAGTCTTTGTCTTCAATTTGCTACACATTGCTGCTAGAGGTAGCATCTCCTAAAACAGGTCGAGATGTGTCTCATTTTGGTCAAGTTCCCTAGAAGCCAAGTCTGCGATTAGTAGTCTTGTTCCTGTGATTTATTTGTCGGAGTGTGTTTGGGGTAAGGGGAAAGAGAGCGGGATGAGGTTACCGGGAAATGGTCAATCTGGTCCAGTCCCCACAGAGCAAAAGTCACACACAGTCTACTCACCCACCCCAAGGCCAGGGAAGTAGATCCTGGCACTTCAGACTGACAGGCTGAGCACTGCTCCTGGGAACTTCTTCTGTTCTTCACAGAAGCCAGCCAGCTGTGATCCTGTGAACACACATGGTAGTTAGGATGGGCTGCTGTGTAGCCCAGGGGTCTGGGTGAGTCACTTCCCTTCTGTGAAAATGTGCTTTAATTCTGCAGAATAAGTACAAACTTCTTCAGCGTGGAATTTAAAACCTGTATTCTTGTCTCAGTCTCATGCTTTTGAAGGAGGTTTTCTAAAAATCTAAGGCTCCTGATACATTTGTTCAAACAGCTGTTTGTTGAGCATACCAGAGTGGTGTCAAGTGATGCCCCTACTCCTGGAGCCAACAGCTCCCACGACCACATTACTGTGGTTTCCCAGCCTGTCACGCTATGTGCCCCAGGTTGGTCCTCCAGTCTTCTCCCTCTCACCTCTTTGCCCATAGCCTGACTTTCAGCAGTGACTGCAATGGACTTAGTCATTTCCCAACGATGCTGTGTTCTCCCAGGCCTTCTGACTTTGCAACACTTAGCATCAACAAAAGACACAGTATTGTACGAAAGTTAAAACCCGTCTCAATCCATCCCTCACCGTTACTAGCATTTTTGTTTGAAAGCACAGCTTATTAACCTTGCTCGTTCTTTCAGACCTCTTATGCTCTCTGTCCAAGTCCTAAATCCCTAGTGTGGCATAACTTCTGCCATTCTAGCTCTGGTTCAAATGCCACCTCCACTGTGAAGTCCTCCCTGGCCCAAAAAAGTCTTGTCCCTCTGTAGCCCTCACTGGTCCCTTTCCTTATCACTAGGTCTAGTCTGCTTCTGGAAAGCGTGTTGTCTAAGTACTTACCTCCACCACTGGACTGCTTCCTAAGGCAGTGTCCTCCAGAGCTCCTAGCAGCCACCTGGGTGCACACCGCGGGTCAGGGCAGGCATGAGGAATAGTGAAGAAGGACACACCTTTCAAGCCTGAGCCACTGGGACAGCCAACACAGGCACTGCACACTGCAGGGTGTGGTCATTTGAAACAACAGAATGACAGAAACAGCAACAGATGCGAAGACTTATTGAGTACTTACTATATCACAATCTGGGTTGGACATTTGGCATGGAGTAACTGATTTAGGCTTTTTACTCAGGTACTATTTTAATCTCCATTACGTAAATGAGGAGACAAGAAATATTCCGGAACTAAAGTAACTTACTCCAGTTTGCACGGCAATGAGGTGGGAGAACCAGGACCTCAGAGCTGTAATGGAGCCTCAGCTCCATGCCTAAACTGCTAAGTATGCAGGAAAGGAGAGATGGCTGCTCTCATATGTGTGCCGAAACCGTCCATCCAAGAGGCGGCTCTACGATGATAAACGCAGTCGCAGCACTTTGATGACAGACTACTGAAAGCCATCTCCCTGAGCATCCTCCTTTTCCAAAGGGAAATGGCTAGAATGATAACAAAGAAAGCAGGCTCTGCAGTTGTATTTCATGTATATAATTTGTAGCTATCATTCAGTTCCCTTTCTTCTCCCCACCCCCAGAAAGGTTCTGAATTAGAGTAGGAAGAGAACTTCTTCAGGTCATGGTTTCCTCATTAGCAAAATGAGCCTTCACCTGTTCTGTTTATTTCAAAATGTCCCTACATGGATTCCCCACTCACTTATAAGCATCACAAAAATGGAGATTGTACCTGACCTATTCATTATCGTATCCTTGGTACCACACAGTACCAGACACATGATAGGACTTGCTAAATACTTACAGACCACAGGAATCAAGGGTGGGTCAATAAGGTAACACAGTGCTCTTCAAGAGTGGCTTTGGGATACCTGCTTGGAGAGCTAAGCTCAAGGTGACTACTACTCTTGCACTTTGAGAACTTCTGAGCTATGTGTTGTGCAACCATGTAAAAACTGTTCAAATTTAATAATATAACTAAATTAACCTTATGCATATTTGCTATCACAACATGATAAAAAGGGCAGAAAGTCTATCTTCCTGTTTCTGTCCACCTTTCCTCTAATTAGCTCCTTCATACTTCCTTTCCCTTCCTTCCCCTCATTTGTAGTTATTTATGGTTTCTGGCTCAGCACAAGGCCCAGAAGGGCAGACATGGCTCAAATCCTCTCCCCTAGTCCCAAGAATTTCACAGCCCAACAGGAAAGAGGAGCGAGTAACTTACATTTTCATACACTAAATGCTAGAACAGAATTAAGCTAAGATGTGACTTCCCTGACTTATTGAAGTAAACAAGGTGGCTGCCACTTTGTCAGGTCTCTTGCCATCCTTAAAATATTGAAGACCAAAGGAGCTAAACAGAAATTGTTTTAGTAGTTTTAATCTTAAAAAACTCGATGACTCTTTAAAATTTTTTTCTTCCAACAGTTAACTTTTTTCCTTCAATTTAAAAATCCAGCGTCCTTCTATTGAGCAGCTTTCCTAGGTCAATAAGTTTTCCTTCCACGCCATGTCAATTTTATTTATCTGTTTTCACTCGTGCCCAGTTGAGCCTCGCAGTAAGCTAGTAAATATTGGTGAGCAGGTACATTTTATGTGGAGGCAACATAGTAATAATCAAGACTGTGCCTTGAAAAATTCATCCTCCATGTGGTACTTTTCTTGCCTTTGTTCTTATTGTGCATGGATTTTGATCATCTTAATTTCAGTAGATAGACAATATCTGACTCTTTTTCTGTAATCTAAATTCTGATTACTCAAACATTTACTGTGTAGGAAATCTGGGGATGAAGGTTCATTAACTAAGCTTGCATCTTGAAATGACTGCATTAGACATATTGCACAATACAGACAACATAGGCCCCAAAGAGGATTTATTTTCTCTCACAGACCAGAAACCTGGAGTTCAGTTGCACAGCCAGCTAATGTGAGTGGCACTCGGCCTTCTTTTTTATTACATTGACCAAGACTTTTTGTTTATAGGCCCTGCTTTCACGAATATGGTCTAGTAAGGAAAAATGTGACATGTGCATACACATTTCTGACATTTTGTCTACCTCTCTATTAATTTTCATTCCTGGGTCCCTCCAGAAAGTCAGGAAACAGGTTTTGAGTGGAGAAAGGAAGGAAGAAGAAAAAAAAAGAAAAGAAGGAAACAAAGAATGAAAAGAATACATAATGTAAGTGAAAGCAACCATTTTTGAGATCCTTAAGGACATCATTTTAATTGGAGAAGGGCTCTGTGAAGGCTTCAAAGAGGAGGTAGCGTGTTGAGGAAGATTTTCAAAAGTAGCCATTGTTGGCAAAGAGTTTTTCAGACAAAGAAGGATGTGGGGAAGGCAAAGGGTGGACAGAACCAGGTGGGTTGGGGGAAAGAGAAAGTGTATGAGGCGCAAGGCATACTGAGAAAATCGGCACTTGACGTTTGGGCTTGATCTTGGAAACAGTAAGCAAGCAGGTGTTGTGCTTGTGGGAAATAGATACAACCCAGAAAGTGCAGAAAGGGCAGACAGTGCCTCAAGGTACGTACAAACTTCTAAATTCATTCTGGACACTGACAAACGGTCAACCATTCCAGCAGTCAGTTCTTAGTTTCAGCTAAAGAAGATAACATGAGATATACAACTCAAGGCAAAATGAAACATTTTCCAAAAGGTCATCACGTTCCTCTCTCCCCAGCTGAATGAAGACGTGTGAATTTGTGAGCATGTTCAGATAAGCTCCGGAGGGCATTGTCAGGAAGGTGTCCATAAACCTCTGTGCCATGGTGCTGTCTGCATGAGGATTTTTGTTTACGAGAAAGAAACATCACCTGGAAGGCTATCATCATTCTAACAGGCTTCAAGAGGCCCTGAAGTCAACATGACAGTGAGTAATCACTGCCTGCCTCCCTTGAGCAAGTACATGGCAGTAGCTGAGAACAATGATCGGACCTTAGAGCAAGGCTGTGGTCCCTCCATTCCTTGAGCCTTATCTAGGGATATGTGACAGGGTAGCAGAAGAGGTCTACCTAAGGCTAAGGCAGGAGGATGGTTGTGAGTTCAAGACCAGCCTTGGCTACAAAGTGAGCTCAAGGTCAGTCTGAACGGCATAGTGAGACCCTGTCTCAAAAGAGAAAGGCTGGGGATTTAGCACAGTGGCCTAAGCACCTGCCTCGCAAGCTCAAGGTCGTGAGTTTGATCCCCGGTGCCACACACACACACACAAAAAGAGGTCAATCTATAGGGAATGCTGAGTGTCAGATTCCTCCTCAAGCCTCTATCCTTCCCTTGGGCAGCGGTCACCAGCCAAGACAGACCTTGAAAACCCAGTTGGGTGTGGTCTGACAGTAGTCTGTTGGGGAGAAGCATGATCTGAGTCCAAGAGCCTCCTTGTCCAGGGACAAGAGCAACATGTGAGACACTTTATCATTCAAGGACTGCAAATCACAGAGGACCAAGGACAAATCTGACACATTTTGCTTTCTCTATACTTCTGCCCTGCTCAGTGGCCACTTCAGGATCTGCTGTTCTCAGGCTTTTTCCTGTCTCAAGTATTAAAACCTGCTCTCTATCCCACACAAACACATGGGTGGGGCTACCAGCCCGGTAACTTTTCCAGCTACTCGGTACTTCCTTAGTGTGAGAAAAGGAAGAAAGGCATCATGTTCATTCCAAGAGGAGGAAATGAAACCCCAGAGTATCCAGATAGTTT